>JAFEMH010002811.1:0-132500 GCA_022495995.1 Adenophora triphylla var. japonica | reverse complement strand
ACAAAACTGGTCCACCAAGTTATCTTAACTTTACTAGCCCACCAAGAAGATCACTCGACCAAGCTTATTATCCGACCTTCCTTGGTCCTGACCCAGCCTTGTCCAACATACGATCCACTCCTTGTACACTCTCTGCCTAGTCAAGGCACAAAGTCAGGTCGACCTCGATCAAATAGCACGTGCGTATACCCACGTCGTCATTTGTAACCGCCTCATACAATCTCGAAGACCGTTACGCCCACATTATCTCCGTGATTCATAGGATTCGTAAATATCCCTTAAACGACACTATATATAACAGACCACATCCAACGTGAAAAGGTAATGTCACTTGAGCTATTTTGATATTAAGCAATTTCAATACAATTTATCACGAACATATAACTCTATATCTTATCATCACGCCAGAGGGTCATATTTGTAGACCATCCCGACAATTCGTTTATTCGTGGTTTCAGGTTCTAGTTGCTGGATATCAATCTATTGTTGACTAATGCTAATTCGGATCAATTTCTGCATCATCAAATTCTAATATTTTACTATTGTAAATATTTGACACAGTTTAATATTTTATATATTTAAGTTTTCACTTTCGCCAAACGACGTTGCTTATGTCAAAATATACAAAATGTTCATATTCTTTTTCCCTATAAATAGAGGTCAAGATTTCCTAGGTTATGTAAATATCTTCTTCCTTATTTCTCTCTCTATAATTAGAAAAAAAAAACAAGATTTTTTTTATCATGAATAATTACGAAAATAGTTCTCATAATTTCGAAAATAATCCTAATCATGCTTAGTTGGAGTGAATTCTGGACAGACAAAAAAAAATGTAAGTCCACCCAAGTTGCAAGATGTACATTCACGTACACAATAGAAAATTAACACGTTGAAAATGGTATCGTTGAATACATAGCGCGCAAGCGCAATGTTCAAAGCAAGGCTACATAGTTAGCTCTCAAAGCATACCTAATTGAGCATATATATGCAAAGAAGAACCATTAAGATCGTATGAATCATTTTATTTATTATCGCCGTTACTTTCAGTTCGTTCGTTTGTGTGTTGTGTTTTAGTTTGTTTTGTTTTATGTGTGTAATGTTTTAAATTATCATAATTTGACGTTTATTTATGAGTGTTTATTTATTAGTGTTTATTTTTTCAAAATTGTGCAGTTATTAAAAAATATCTTAATAACTTATATTATTAATTTAATAAAATCAAATCGCTATTTAAAAAATATGTACTCCCTCCGTCCCGGTTCAAATGTCCCAACTTTCCTTTTTGGACATCCCATTTAAAATGTCTCAACCCAAAAAAGGAAAATTTTTTATTACTTTTTTATTTGTGGGACCCACTTGTCATACTCACATTAAATATTCACTAACTATTTCCTACCACACTTTCTCTTTCCTACATCACTTTCATACTCACAACATTTATTTCACTATACATTTTTTACATTATACTCCCTCCGTCCAAGTTAATACTTCACAGTTACTGTTCACGCGTGGATTAAGGAAAAAAATAATGATATAATGTTGTGAGTGTAAAAGTAAAATAGGAGAGAGAATGAGTGGAGGGAATAGTAAATTATAATGGTGTTGTGAGTATTAAAATAATGTAGGAGACAAAGTGTGAAGTATGTAATTGGACGCCCAAAATAAAAAGTGTGAAGTATGTAACTGGGCGGAGGGAGTATATATTTATTCCTTAATTTTCGTGCCGAATCCATTTTGGGACATTTATCATGGGACGGAGGGAGTATTTGTGAACCAAAATTTGTTCACCACTACATAATTTAAGCTGATGTGTATAAAATTTCGTTCTTTGTACGAATTTTTTGTCCACTACCGTGCATGCTTTAAGGTATCAGATTTGGCAGAAATTTAGGAAAAAAAAATGTTTTTAAATGCACCGGTGACATTTTGCGTATGCTGGAATCAAGACCTTGACTATTTCCACGATTAACAAACATTCTAAATATTAGCCTCAAAGAGTCCTTGATATTAATATTAAATATTTTCATATACTCCCTCCGTCCCATAGAATATTGCCCGTTTACTATTGAGAATGGAAAATAAGGAATAATGTTATTAAAGTAGATGTTGTGAGTGAGAGGAGAGAGAATGAGTGGAGAGAATAGTAAATTATAATGGTGTTGTGAGTATTAAAATAATGTAAGAGAGAGAATGAGTGGAGAGAATAGTGATTTAAGGTTTCCTTTTTAGGAAAGTGGGACTTTAAAGAGGGACGCCCAAAATAGCAAAAGGGGTAATGTTCTATGGGACGGAGGGAGTATAAATTAAAAAGCACATTTGAAAAAGGATATTACTAACAAACCTTAAGAATATCAACCTCAAATGATTCTATATATCAATATTAAAGTTCATTTGGATATTATCAATTTTAAAGGTTCATGGATATCAATAATAGAGTATTTTGTATATAAATTAAAAATCACATTTGACCAATACCATTACCAACAAACTTTATAAATATCAACCTTATAAGGTTCTGAATATCAGTATTAAATTCTTATGAATATGAATTAAAAATCACATTAGAACGAGGCTATGGCCAACATACATTCTGAATATCAATTTTAAAGGTTTCTAGATATACAAAAGTCTTTGATACTGATATTCAATCCAAAATCTTTGTTATTGAAGAAAATTTCGAGACCTACAAAAAAATACAGGGCTTCGCTTCGTGATAATGGATTTAAAATCCCTAAAAGACATCATTTATGCCCTCAAACGGATATTTGAATTTTTATAATTGAATTATTAAAAGATGATTAGTGGTAGTTTGAGATAACCAGATGTGTTGTTACAGAGGTCCAATTTGTGTGTTAGTGGCACAGGGTGTTACGAAGTTTCAATTATTTTCAAAAATATCACCGCACGTTTTTTATAATTATTAACAAAAATGCACCGCACATTTAAAAATATATTTTTCTAATTACTAAGAAAAACATGATTTTCATAAGAGTTACTCTCAAAATTGAGCGGTGTGATTAAAGATTTTGAAATTTAGGTTGTTAATGTGAATAAATGAATAATATTATAAAGTTAGATGGAAAATGCTAGGGGCACAAAAAAATTTACAAAATGAGATTATGATATTTTATTGTTTGTATCGATTATGTACCAGTCATACATTAATTAAATTCACCAACAAAATCTTGACACATTATTTTGTAAATCAAATTTTGTAACAATTTCTTTGTAATTTTATTATTAAAGTTAAATTAGGTGGCGTTTGATTTTTTTTATGTGTTAAGTGTTGAAATTTAATTTCACGTTCAAATTTGGCTGAACTGATAATAAGTAGCGTCTGAACACTAATTTCTAAATTACTCAAACTGTTTGAATATTCATCTAAATTTATTATTAAAATTAGGGTTACGACATTTAATGGAATAAATAGATGAGATGAATGGTTGTTGATCTAGTGTTTGAGTTGGATATTTTTGAAATTACAAATTTATAAAATAGATATATATGAAAAAATTCAATTAAAAGACAAATAAGTAATAGTTTTATATCTGAAAATTAAGTAAAAAATAAGAGACATTCAGATATAAATGCAGAAAAAAAAATAACAATATACTAAATTGTACTCCCTCCGTCCCAATCTAAATGTTCAAAAATGGGTCCGACGCGGGAATTAAGGAAAGTGAGGTAAGAAAGAGAAAAAGTGAGGTAGGAAAGAGAAAAAGTTTAAATGTTGTGAGTATGAAAAATTAAATAGGAGAGAGAATGAGTGGGAGAAATAATTAGGAGAGAGAATATTGTGAGTGTAAAAGTAAAGTAGGAGAGAGAATGAGTGGGTGGAATAGTGAAAAAAAGTTTCCTTTTTTGGAAATGAGACATTTTCAATGGGACGCCCAAAAAGAAAAGTTTGGACATTTAGATTGGGACGGAGGGAGTATTATTTATGACACATCCATCTATTTAATTCTGAATAAAAAGAGATGAAAATAAAAAACAAACTAGGTATTAATCAATTGATATTTTTGCCTAACTATTAATAGCTCAAAAACCAGCTTTTTAGGCGCTGTCAGGTCGACATAAGTGTATAAACAAATCTAGTCGGAACGGCGTCGTCGTCATCTTCTGTAATGTGTTATAAACTAAGTTCTCCCTATGTCTCATCCGAAAACATACATATTTTTATTTTGGTTATTATATTTAAAAAGGCACATTTTTAATAAAACTTTTTAATGCTTTTTTGTTTGTATTTGTCATACTCAAAATAACTACTCCCTCCGTTTCATCAAAATTGATACTTATTTCTTTTTTGATCCGTTTCAGTCAAATTGATACTTCCCAAAATGAAAGAAAATCTTTACTATTTACCCCACTCATTCTCTTTCCTATTTTAATTTTACACTCACAACATTCTTTCTCCTAACTATTCCTTTCACTCATTCTCTCTCCTATTTAATTTTTAATACTCACAACATTTTCTTTCACTTTTTCTCTCTCTTACTTTCTTTAATCTGTATGCCCAAAAATTTGGTATCAGTTTTGATGAGACGGAGAAAGTATTTACTAATTATTTTATATCCAACTTTCTGTATTTATCACTTTTTATATTAACAACATTTATTACACTATATTTTCATTAATTAAATGCTGGTTGAATTTAACCTCACAACCTCTTCTATTTTATCCATTTCTTTCTTTCTTGACAATGGCATGTCCCACTTCTCTCAACCCCCCACGTGTCACCTCCGGATCTTAAAGATTTATCTTGGGCAGTGTCCATTAAATTAAGCACCACCTTGTCTTCTACTACTCCGTCTTTTATTTGAAAAATAGCTTTAATTTAATTTTATGATTACTTCAATTAATTTAAATTTTATACTCCCTTCGTACTAATAAATGCTTCACCAATTTTCTAAAAGAGCGTCACGTTAGAAGCTTCACCTTTCTTAAAATGGCAAAGAATCTTTACTATTTCACCAACTCATTCTCTCTCCTATTTCACTTTTATACTCACTAACACTTTTCAAATTTACTATTTTCTCCACTCATTCTCTCTCCTATTTTACTATTACACTCATAACATTTTCTCCATTTATCAATTTTTTTAATTTGCGTGCCCACCAAAAAAGATGAAATTATTGTTGGGACGGAGGGAGTATAATTTTAAAAATACTTATTAATGATATTTTTAATAAAAAATAATAATACTCCCTCCGACCCATAATACTTTACCCATTTTGCTATTTTGGGCGTCCCACTTTAAAGTCACACTTTCTAATAAAGAAACTTTTTAATACTTCTTTATTCATGGGACCCAGTTGTCATACTCACAACAACTATCCACTTACTATTCTCTACCCCACTTTCTTCCTCCTACCCACTCACAACTCCTACTTTAATAACATTATATATATTCACTCCTTATTTTTCGTTCTCAATAGTAAACGAGTAACTTAATATGAGACTTAATATGAGACGGAGGGAGTATATTTTAAAAATATATAATAATTGTGATATTTTCATAAAGTTATTGTTAAAATTTAATCATGCTGATATACAAATCAAAATTAGATACTCCCTCCGTCCCATTAATAACTTCACCTTTTGTCATTTTGGGTGTCCCATTGAAAGCTTCACCTTTCCTTTTTTGGCAAAGAATCTTTACTATTTCCTCCACTCATTCTCTCTCCTACATTATTTTAATACTCACAACACCATTATAATTTACTATTCACTTCACTCATTCTCTCTCCTATTTTACCAATTACACTCACAATATTTTTTATACTCTTAATTTGCATGCTAAAACCAAAATGGTGAACCAAATAATGGGACGGAGGGAGTATTTCTTTTTGAAATGGAGAGTACAATTTTGCAATTAGTTATTTTTTTCTTTCTTTCTAAGACTAATAATTAAATATTAGTTCTTTTGTTTAAGGTAAATATATACTCCCTCCGTCTCGCTATAAATTACACACTTTTCTTATTGGGCGTCTCATTACAAATTGCACACTTCCTAAAATGGCAAAGAATCTTTACTATTCTCTCCACTCATTCTCTCTCCTACATTATTTTAATACTCACAATATCATTATAATTTACTATTCTCTCCACCTATTCTCTTTCCTATTTTACTTTTACACTCACAATATTTATATCATTTTTTTTTCTTAATCCCCGCGCAAACAGTAACTGTACAGTTTCAAGCGGGACGAAAGGAGTAGTATATATTTTGAGTTAAAAGTATTTTAAAAGCAGCAAAATTTGTCAATGTAAAGTTAATGAAATATTTGGAAAGAGCTCAAAACAAGTCGACGAGGCTACTTGATGTGCCCATAACAAAATATTATGTCCCATAAATGTTTGTCCGATCCAAGTTCGAATATGATCAATGGGGGCCCCTATTTCATGAGGATCTCGTCAAAGTTTGGTTCTCGTATGATTATTCTAGCCAGAATATGGTTATGGTTATGGTTCTAGCCAAAGTTATGCTTATAGTTATGGTTCTGGTCCTGGGTCTCGCCAATGGCTTGGTTCTCGCATATTGAATGTCGCATGATGTTGGTTGTCGCATGTCTCAGGTTGGTTGTCGCATGTCTCATGTTGATTGTCGCATGTCGCATGTCGTGTGTTGGTATGTCGCATCTCGCAGCATGTTGATGTCTCCAAGGTGAGAACCATGCCACTTGTCAAGTTTCTGGCCTTGATCTTATCCAAACGGAATCTTTTGTTAAGATATCCCTTCGTTGTTGGTGTGACACGTGTAAACTAAAGTTAAGATGATAATAATGAGTCTTGGTCATATATATACTCCTTCCATTTCCATTTGCAAGGTATGTGATTTATAAGCTTTCTCTCTCCTCTCTCTCTAATAATATAAAGTATTATGTTATATATGAAATGTCATGAATCGGATTGATGATTCTCACGCCGGAGGGTTTTGGGGGAAAGGCCCCCACCCCAAACGGTGTCTTATTTTGTAGGTCCCACATTACATCGGACCTGAGGATCGTTCATCCGGATCGTACACCGTTGCCACCCCCCGTCAGTCCTGTGCAACCATTTTGGCATGGTAGCATCATTACTTGGTGTGGAAATGATTCTGTTTGATTCAGTGTGAGTCAATTTACATACCAAACAACTAGTTATTGATTTGATTTTTTTAGATTAAACTATAACATTAAAAAAGTCAAACCGAATCGAATCATACCATAGAATCAAACCATGGTTTAATTATATGATTTAAACCATTGTTCAGACCGCGATATAAATTGTTATTTACACCGCAATTCAGGCAGTGGTTCATACCATAGTTTATTATACGGTTCCAACTACTTTTCAGAACGTGATTCAGATCGCAACCAATTATCAAATTTGTTTAAAATTTTCAGGATTGTGGAAGAAGACAAAGGGATGCGAGAGTTGAAAAGGAAAATCGAATGAAGATAGAGGCCGAAGGAATAAACCACACTATATAATGTCTATCGTGTACAGAACTTGGTTAGTTATTTGTAGCAATAAAATAACAAATAATAAAATTAATATTGAATAAGATGCAAAATGGGGTTTATAATTAGTCTAATATAAAGTATGTTTTTTATCAATCAGACAATAAATAATACTCAATATACATATATATAGTTAAGATATGTAATAAGGTGGTTCAGTTTATTGGTTTGATCTGATGGTTCGATTTGATGGTTTGATTTGTTGTTTTGTGGTTTGGTCTGGTGGTATGGTTTGACGGTTTGGTCTGCTAGTCTCAAACCACGATTTGTATTAGGTTAAGTGGAAAATTCATTATTTTTTCAATAACGTCAATTTTTTAAGGTAAAATGTTTTCTTAGTATAATTGTTGTATTCAATTTTAACGTATAAGAACTCTAAACTATATATTGAATGCAATTTTTTCATTCGTAAGGTCAAAATTTATAAATTATTGTAGTTATTTTCACTGCCAAAATCTGATAAACATATCAATTTTTCTAAGATTTTTGAAAAAAATGTGAAAGGTATAAACCGAGTTACGAAAATGGGTTATAAGTCGGGCAAGGCCCAATGGATTGGGCCTAAAATATAATCCATACAAGTCTTAGATACGACATAGGGTGTGGGCTTCCCTACCTATACTCGTCATGCCTTCTCGTCATTTCCCATTATTTCGACCTATACATAGCTGAGCGAACAATACGACTAAGGCCCCAATACTGATGTATGCCGACGAGGCATCCCTTCTATGCCGATAAAGGCAACTAGAAAGGCCGACCTAGGCCTCACTCTCAGACGATCAAGGGCCTCCTCGGTCGTCATCAGTGAAAGGAAATGAGTTTCCCTATCCTTGCTCCCCTTTTCCTCGACGTTTATAGATGTCGACCAAGCATTATATGCCGAGTAACATGCCTGATACGCAGGTCTGCAACAGAAATGAGGAAGTTGGCCGGCAGTGCTGGGCCAAGGCAGCAATGGGTGGTCGGCCAAGAAAGGAAGTGGCCACAGTTTGTAGGCCGTGGCCGAGGAGTGGCCGAGGAAATAGGGCCAAGGCCGAGCGATCGCGCCATTTGGCCAAAAACTAGGGGCGATCGCGCATGGCTGGCCGAGCGACCGCGCCCATGGCTTGGCCGTGGATCAGTGACGGATTTCTGTGACGAAAGTAGTCCGTCACAGAATTAAAACCAGTTTTCAACAGAATCAGCAACAAATTTGTGACCGATTTCAGCAGAATCCTAATTTGACTAGGAAATTGACCTATTTTGGCTATAAATCAGGAATCCTTCATCCTTTCTCCTATATAAAGGACCCTAGATTAGGTTTTTGGAGGCTCTATCTATCTTTTCTTCCCCCTTATCATATATTACATAGTTTAGGTTTTTTTTTTTACAATGATTGAAAATTCAAATTCAAGGTTTTATTTATTTTAATGGCCCTTTAAGGCTAAGTTATTTGATTCGTGGATTGAGGTAATTAATAATTTTATCTTTATGCTAGGGTTTTAATTCTTTCTATCTCTCTCTCGTTCTTGTTCTCTCAACATTCTTCAAGATCATTCATAGGCTTCAATTGTATGTTAAGATACTGTAGGCCTATGAATCTATTTAGGTATAAATTGTTTCAGTAACATGGATGATTTATACATTGACCATTATTGAGAAGGTTAGATTTAATTGAGGACGTAACGGAAATCAATGAATATAGGTTCTTATGTTCTTGTGATTTAAATTGAATCTCTTGAATGTTTATATTGACTTAACGAAATATATAAACGAGATAGAGATATTAGGGTTTTAATGTTCTTATCGACGTAACTGAAGATATTAACATCTTAACTATATATTGAACCACGAGTTCGCACCATCCAAGCCTAAGTGCACATTGGGCACTTTATGACACACATCGCACGACCGCATCGTTGCTAGAACCTAAAGAGGCTTAAAGTTTTGTCCAGCGAATCAGGCAGTTCGGTGCTCGTAATGGTTCGGACCTAAGGAGGCGGTTTGGTTCAGGTGTGGCGTTGGTAGATCCGTGTCCGTTCATGTATGGGCATGAATTAGGTAGCAGTTGTAGCTGTTTGGGTAATACACCCGTTCACACTGGATCGAGGCCGATTTGCTGAATCTGTTTTCTCGATCAGGTGTGATACGACAGCCAGGATTGATCCGGGCAGATTTGTGTCTTTTCCCTAAAAGGCAACAGAACTCTTGAAAAACTATAAAAGGATCCCCCCCCCCTTTTGACAAATTCTGTAACGAACCTAACCCTGGGCACTAGTTTAGCATCCTATTATATGCATTTTATATTATTTGTTGACTTTAGGTGCTCATATTATGTTTTTGATTTTTATGAAGAGTTAGATGGTTGTAAAATAACTTTAAAGCCTTAGGATTTAATTGGAAATAAGATAAAGTATGTTGGGAGAATAATTGAAAATAAATAAAATATGAAATGTAGTCAAGGTGTGATGTGTAAAGATTTAGAGTAGAGGGGTTAGTTGTACTACATTGGACCTTGGGGGATTTAATTGAATAAAGTGGAAAGATTTTATTTGTTAGTCAAAGGAGGCATGGGAGCCCATACTCCTTACCTTTTTCCCTCACCTCCATCTCTTTAACCTCCCCATTTCCCTCATCATCTTCCTCTTACTTCCTCCATTTCCTCCATGAAAATCTCCATGGAAATCCTTCCCTAAACCTTCCCTTTCAAAATTCATAATAAATCCAATCCTTCTTCATTTGATAATCCGATTGTACATTCTTGATCGTGGCGGTGAGGGGAACGCATCAAGCTAGAAAAATTGTGGTTTCATCTCATATTGCTAAGAGTAAGTTAATATGACTTCCTTCTAATAATTGCCATTTTATGTGTTAATGAATACTTTGTTGAAAGAAAATGATTTTGGAAATTTTAAATAATGTTATTTGAGTAAAATGGATTATTTAAGGTTGAATTGATTTTTAGTGATGAGATGGTTGTCTAAGTTGAAGGAATGAGGGTATAATGAGTGTAAGATGTTAATGACTTTAATGGAGTTGGTGTATGTGATTATATCCATCTTACTTTGATTTGGGAAAGGTTATGAGTATATTTCATTTGGGTAGAAAGAAGTAGAAAAAGGATTTAATATACTTTTAATGATGTGGGTTATTATGACTTTTCTCCAATTACATGCTCATGAAATAATGATGTTGATATTAATTGTTATTTTTGATGTTTGATGATTTGGAACATTTCTTAGAGTAGAGGAATGGATGAATGACATAGATATAGTGTTGTTGTTTATGGAAGATGATAAAGAGTAAGAGAGTATGATCTAAGTTGAACTAAGGAAGTTAAATTTGGATATGGAGAAGATGGTTAAAAATGGGGATAAACTAGCTTGAAACACTTGATGTTCATGACTCTTAAAATTGCGCTTACTTGTGAAATTCATATTAAATTCACCCGGACTCGGAATTGAGCGCTTCTTGAGTCCATTTTGGATAATTTTTCAAGATATTTTCAATGGACATATTTTCATAAGCTAAAAGTATAAATGTTGTTCCCAGGAAGTCTCTTTTGGCAGCAGGGTTTAGTAAACCATTTTCAAAACCGGTTAAACTTATAAAATGAATAAGTAATTCATACGAACTCCAAATTGGATGGTTCAAGAGTCCAAATTGAGTATTTTTAAGTGATCTTTCAAATGGAATTGGTTTTATAAACTAAATATGTAATGATCATTTCCAGATATTCTATTTTACTATTGTGGTGTGCTTATTGTAGTATGTGGAAGTACTTGATATCCTTGAACTCTAAGTGGTGATACTTCTTATTATGGATGATATTGTAACATGGCTTGTTATAGTAAATGTGTAGACCTTATGTGTTGCACATTTTGGACTCATTGATATATTTCGATATAAATGCTAGGATTTCCTACTTTGGAATTCCTAAACTGTACTTGTTGAAACAAAGATTTATAGCCGTTGTGCTAATATGTTGAATACTTGTTATAGTATTTCTATCTTTATGATATTCTATTGTTGTGGGATTCCCTACTTTGGAATTCCTAAACTGTACATGTTGAAACAAAGATTTATAGCCGTTGTGCTAATATGTTGAATACTTGTTATAGTATTGCTATCTTCATGATATGCTATTGTGGTATGTATCCCTACTTTGGATCATACAGTGTTTGGTTAAGCAAGTATGTTACTACTGTGCTTAGTTATGAAAATCCAGCTGGTATTTGTTTGTTGGGCAATGTTATGGAATTATAATGGCACCGAGAAAAGTTCATTATAATTCATACATTGGTAACCCGGATTTGTCCCCCTTGTGTGGGATTAGTGGGCTAGCATCTCCTTTTGAGGTAGATGGTCTAGTTTCACTGGGGATATGACTGTGTGTCAGAATCCCTATGGTACTGTTATTGTTTATGGTTTCGGAACCGCTTCATCAACTATTCTTCTTTGCTCGGATGTGTATATCCTTTTGGAGATAAAACCTTGGCTCAGTATCCTTCTAAGTGTTACTTTATCGTACTTATGTGTTGTGATATATTCATGATGAGTTGATCGTTGTTTCCAACCGGTATGGGACGGTTGGCGGCAGGGAGCCTCTCTTATTATGTGGATATGTCTTTTGATGTGTTGCATCTTGTTTGGCATCTTGCTGCATTCATAATAGCTTATTGAGATTTATTCTCACCCCTTCCCCTTTAAGCTGTTTTAGATTGTCTTTGAGACAGGTGACTGAGCCGGTGAGGCCGGGGATAAGAGTGTGGACTTTGGCTTTTGGGACTTGTCAGGTTATGAAAATAAGTAGGTTGTCTGGAGTCTTTATTAAGTAATACTCTTTTATAAAGTTGTATAGAAAACTCTTTGTAAAACAATGTTATTTGGGGGTTTTCGATGTAATTGATCAGTTTATAGTTTATTGAAGTTGTTGTTGAAATCTCCTCCAAAGTGGAGACATTATCAGTTGGTTTTAATTTGGAAGTTGAGAATCGGTTTTCTTTTAAGATGAAATAAAAGTTTTAAAAATTCAAGGTGAGTTTTCTTAGTTTGGGCTCCTCAAGCTCGGGTTACGTGTTAGGATCCGGGTTGGGGTGCTCACAAATTCATATTAAGATTAGTTATTAACATTCAATAGCAAGTTAGAGAGAGAGAGAGAGAGAGAGAGAGAGAGAGAGAGAGAGAGAGAGAGAGAGAGAGAGAGAGAGAGAGAGTATTGAAGCATATACTCTCTTCGAGTGAAGAAGTTCCAAACATTTAAATTTATTCGTCGAAGTCGTTAATTTGGAGTGATTATATTAACAACAATTAAAGTTGTTGAATCTTACTAAAAGATTGACCAGTGCGGAGCAATTAATTCTTTCGAAGATTGTATACAACACAAAATTCGACTTTCCGTATTCCTGTTTTATTTATTTATTTATTGGGTTTTGTGTATACACCGACACTATTAAACTAAGGGTGAGTTTGGCATTGCTTCTGATTCTTCGAAAGTGATTTTTTAAAAGTGATTTTAGAAAAATCGATTATTTGTAATAAATATTAAAATTTATAAGGATGTTTGGATAGTATATGTTCAAAACTGATTATAAAAGATAAATACCAAAAATGACCTTTTATGATATATATCTAGATATAATAAATGCACAAAACAAAAGATATAGAGGTTATTATTGTAAAAATAACATAAATAACAACTTCTAATAATCACTTTTAGCAAAAGCTGGGTCATAGTTGCTTCTTCAAAAACACAGTTTTTTGCGTTTTAATAGCTTAAAATCATAATCACTTTAGTTATCCAAACGCTATTAAAAGTTATTTTGAACTTCAAAAGTGATTATAAGCAACAAAAAAGCACTTCCAAACTCACCCTAACACGAGCACTCTTTAAATGCATATTTTAAAATGTCAGTATTATTATTATTATAAAATGTCAGTATTATTATTATTATAAAATGTCAGGGCTAATGTTACATATTGTGAGTACTTCAAACTAATATTTTGCAACTTATCGCTAACACTTTACACTAATGATACTAGGCACTTACAAGAAATCCAATTTTTTCTATTGCTCAAAATATTGATATTTTCCAACTCATTGTTAATACTGAAAAGGTATTATGCTAAAAAACATAGCAAAAAATTAGGATTCTTAAATTGACATACTCAAGTATTTAATTATTTGCTCAGGTGCAAATTTACATTTAACAGAAAATTAGAAAAATATACCCAAAACCAAATGATTTCCCACCAACACCAACCACCACTTCTCATTCCTCTCTCCTTGCTTTTAACTTCTCCCTCCACTTCTTCCATCCACAGCCCCATTCACTCCCCTCTCCCCACATTTCTCTCTCTCTCTCTCACACACACACACTTTCTCTCTCCATTATCCTCCTCTGCAATCCACAAACTCAATTCCCCCCCCCCCCCCCTTCCCAAACCCCATCTCCAAAACACAAAATGTTTGAGCAATCCTCTGCTGCAATAGTAATATCAATTTGGGAATCCATAATCAGTTGGTTCACTCCCACAATCCTCTTCATTCTCCTCAATCTCATGATAGGCACCATTCTTTTCACTTCAAACTCAACAAACAATCCTAGCAACAACCAAGACCAAAAGCCTCAAAATGAACACCAAAACCAGCCCCCTAAAATTGCTAGATCCCCATCTGTTCTTCAACGCATCAAATCCATCAATTTCTACCCTTACAAATCCCAAGAAACCCCAAATATCCCTTTCAAATCAAACCAAGATTTCCCACTTGACCAAACCCTAGAATCAGCCGCCACCCAGTACATTTTCAACCAAGTTGTTGAACATCAATCCCCAAATTCACTCACCCATTTCGCTTCTGAACAATCCCATCATCAAGAAACAACAATCACAAACATTGATAATTTCGATTCTTTACAAACCCATAATCAAGAAAATCCAAGCACGAACACCTATTTCGTATTCGAACAAACCCATAATCAAGAATCAAAAGAAACAGTGACCCAATTCGTTTTCGACCAAACCCATGTCAGAAAATCCCAGTATGAAGAAGAAACAGAGGAGTTACAGAGTATGGATGATATTTACAGTCAGCTGAAATTCCATCCCGTTACAAGAACTACATCCGACACTAAACCGGCGTCGGGTGAGATTCTGAAGCGATTACCGGAGAAAATGAAGAAATCTGCAAGTATGAAGTCTGCATTCTCGCATTTCGAAGAGGAGAAGATTGTTGAGGCTCGCCGGCCGGCCACTACAAGGGAACGGCAGCCAAAAATTTCTGAGGAAGATGACGGTGAGGTTGACGCAAAAGCTGATGACTTCATTAACAAGTTCAAGCATCAGTTAAAGCTGCAGAGGATTGATTCAAATATCAGATACAAAGATACGATTACTAGAGGGAGTGGAAAGTAAAGAATTTTGATTCTAAGGGGGGTCTATAAATTCTTTTTGTAGTAGGGGGTCAGTTTGAATATTATAAGAAAGTGGAGGGGTGTCATTGGCTATAGATCTACTACTGCTTTTTGGCGAATGGTGATGTTCAAACTCTTTTGGCGCACATGCTGGCTTATTCGCATTCCTGAAGTTTCGGGATGGGTATTTTCGTCATTTGCTACATAGACCAATTTACTAAGGTCACTTCTTTCTGAAAATTTAGTCTAATTGTTTAGTCAAAAATAAAAAAAATATGCAAATTATAGTTCTAGGGGTTGCACCTGGGTTTCGCTTCGCTAAATATCATTTGTAACGACCCGAATCTCGATCCACTATTCAGACTAAAGGTGTAAATGGTTCGGTTTGGTACAGTTTTGGGGAATTTACGGACCAATCCACTAGTTGTTGGTTCGAGAAAATTCAAAATCGAATCGAACCATGAAAAAATTCAAAACGAATCAAACCAAATCGCTATGTTTTGGTTATGTTTGATTCAAACCGTGGTTCAATAATGTGTTTTAAACCGCAGTCCAAACCGTGGATCAAACCATGATTTGTACTATGGTTCAAACCACGATAAAAATCGAAACTTGTTTTTATATTGTTTAAATTTTCTGTGATATCGGAGAAAAAGCGAAAAATGCGGGCATTAATAGGAAAGTTAGAGAAATAGAGAGACTAGAGGAAGAAAGAGGATGAATGAAGAAAAACACTTTATAATATTCGATCGTGGAAAGGAACTTAATTATTTATGTGTCGCAATAATGATTGTTGGGATTGGAGTCCTAAACTACAAGGAAGAGGAGGAGCTTAAGTCGGAGGAGTTGGTGAGATCAAGAAAGGAGTTCAAATTCGGAGTTTCTGGTGAGCTGCGCGACCGCGCTGGTGGAGGTGCGCGACCGCGCACTTGGGCAGTAACTTGATGGCTCGGTGGAAATTCGAGGGCGACCGCGCAGGAGCATGAGGGCGGCCGCGCTGTGCCCGAATCTTCAGCAGCAGTTTTATTTGTTTCCTATTTTGATGAGATCTCTTCTTAATATTGATTTAGGGCTTTCTTGTACAACTATATAAACATAGATTCGACCTAGAACACATTTGTAGTTGTAGCAGCATATTAGAAGGTGTCTAATACATATTGGCTTGGCAATTGCCCCCGAACGTAGTTCATGTGTTGAATGAACCGGGTAAACAACTCTTGTGTTCTTGTGTGTGTGTTTCTTCCATTATTTGTGCTTGTGGGTGTGTTGATTTCTTGTCTAGATTGCAACGGGGTATCACCAAATTCACAACACCTGGTATCAGAGCATTGGTTCGGAGGATTCAAAGTTTTTCATTAGTTGATTAATTTTGAATCGCGTTCTTGGGGACTTGGTGAAGCAATCAGATGAAGAACTCAATCGAGAAATTCAACGGTGTGAATTTCACGTTCTGGAGGACAAGGATTGAAGATTACCTTTATTGTAAGGATCTTCATAAACCCTTGAAGGAGAAGCCCGAAGACATGTCACAAGATGATTGGGAGACGTTGGATCGGAAGGCGTTAGGAGCAGTGAGGAGTGCCCTAACCGACGACGTTGCACGGAACGCTATGGAGGCCAAGACAACGGTGGAGTTGCTACAAACGTCGAGACATGTATGAGAAGCCGTCGAATATCAATAAGGTGCATTTGATAAAGAGGTTTGCGAATGCGAAGATGTCGAGGGCAGACAGCGGAAAGTCATATCGGCAATTTCAAAGGTATGGTGGACCAATTGAAAAGTGTTGATATTACTTTCTCCGATGAAGTGCTAGCTTGTTTTCTACTAAAATCATTGCCTGATAGTTGGGAGGTTACTGTCACAACGATTAGTACGTCGAAAACAGCATTGGTGTATATGGAGGTTAGAGATCTGATCCTTCAAGAGGAGTTGCGAAGGAAAGAGAAAAGGGGAGAATCTTCCGTAGATGGGGCTGCACTTAGGGTGGAGAGAAATAGGGGAAGACCGAAAAAGGGAAAAAAGGTCAAGTGCTACAATTGTGGCGAATTAGGTCATATCAGTTATGACTGTCCGGGTAAAGATGGTGGTGCACACGTGGTGGATGATGGTGGAGATGTATTAATCCTAGGAGAGGAGCAGTCGGGTGAAGATTGGGTGTTGGATTCTGGAGCTTCTTGTCATGCTAGTGGGGATGCAGAATCAATGAAGCGGTACAAAACTAGAGATTTTGGGGTTATCTATCTTGGTGATGGTCAACCATTGAAGATCAAAGGTAAGGGGGATGTGATGATGAAGACACCTAACGGGGCTGTTTTACAACTACACGATGTGATGTATGTTCCGAATTTGAGGAGAAGAGTGATTTCTGTGGAACAACTTGACAGTGAAGGGTATGGTGTGTCTTTCATTGGTGGTTCTTGGGAAGTCACAAAAGGTGCTAAGGTGGTAGCTCATGGGGTTAAGGGGAAGATGTTGTACTCTACCTACAATGTCGATATTCGTTCCGGTGGGAGCAAGAGGCTAAAGAACCGGCCTGTTGGTGTGAAAAGGGGAGACATCAAGAAACGGTATGTTAGGGGGGACACAAAGTTGATCAACGTGGTGTGGATGTCCAAGTGCCCTAACAGAGAGCATGTTCAGACCAAAAGCAGACGATGCAAGAAACAAGGTGTGTCCAAGTTTCAAGGGGAAGCATTGCGAGGAAGGTGGGTCTGGAGGGAGAAGGCGAAGTTAGACTTGCGGGGAGAAATCAAGGTAGAAGCTGATTTGGGGAGGCAAGAATCATCTAACACGGAGAGGTTGAAACGTCGCTTGATTTCAACTCGCCTTAGTACTTGAGGAGGGGTTCGGTAATGTCAAGCCAATATGGAGGGGAAATGTGTTCGAAGGTCATTACTCCGTGGTGAGAGTTGATGGGTGTTTCTATGTTTGTTAGTTTAGTCTCCGGTGGGAGATTGTTGGGATTGAAGTCCTAAACTACAAGGAAGAGGAGGAGCCTAAGTCGGAGGAGTTGGTGAGATCAAGAAAGGAGTTCAAATTCGGAGTTTCTGGTGAGCTGCGCGACCGCCCTGGTGAAGGTGCGCGTCCGCGCACTTGGGCAGTAACTTGATGGCTCGGTGGAAATTCGAGGGCGACCGCGCAGGAGCATGAGGGCGGCCGCGTGTGATGTACCCGATTTTTTGAAATCAAACGGAGTCGCCACGCCATTTTTGTTTTAAGGGCCAAAACTTTGAAAAATGCCCGAGATTAGAAATTTGGGTTCGGAGGTCACGTTACACGCCGGGAAGGACGTTAGTGTGCACCCGGAATGCCTCGTGAAACGAGTCTTCCAAGCTTAAAAACCATTTGTGTGTGTGTGTGTTACTTTGGCCAAAATAAGTTGAAACTGAGGAAAGTAAAAATTGGGAATTCTTTATTAGACTTTGGACAGATCCCATGATTTTTGGTGTGATTTTTGGGTTGAGATTTGACACTCAAAAGATTTTTGGAAGTTGAAAACCATTTCTGCCAGAAGGAAAAAGGCAGTGGACACTTAATTTTGAAATGGACTTTAGGGCTTGAAAACTCCAAAATCTTGGAAAAGTCCGAGAATAAAAAATGTTCAAAACACCTTAAATAAGGTTTCTGTAAAAGAACTTTTCATTTTGGAGATGATTTGAGGACCCAAAACCTTCTGGAAATCTCAGATGTGAAATCTGGACTTCCAGAGACTGATGAACTGACCTTTAAAGAAAAATTTGAAAAAGGGAGTTTTACTCACGCAAAAAATAAAGTAAAAATATGTCTGGAAATCTCTGGATGTTGGCTACAAAAAGTGTTTTTTAGTCAACACCAAATTCCAAGTTTATCTGTGTCCAAAAAATTAGACCATGGACTAGGGTCTTAGAAAATTGCTACTGGACAACAACTTCTCATGAAGGAAAACATGATTTTAAAGGGGGTTTTGCATCCATGCTTGTCCCCATTTCCCTAGGTTTTGATTAGTGATCACTTGACATTTTAGTGGTGAATCAACTATATCAAACCATCCTTGGGGTACATTAGGACTAAGCACTTCATTTGCTTGGGAAGGGGAATTTTATCCTTTGAAAAAGAGATTTAATATATGAAAATGATTTTTAGGGTTTTGAAAATGTGTTTTCTTTGCAAGTAAGTAAGAACACTTTGAAAATAATGTTGATCCTTGTAGAAGATCATCCATGGAGATGAACTTCCATGGTGATCTTCTTGGATCTAAGAAAAGAAGATGAACAAACTACATTTTGGAGTTTGAAAATGCATGCATGGATGAATTTTAGGGTAAGGAGAGGGAGGTTATACCTATCTTCCTTGTGTTTTGTGTTTGAATGGATTCAAAGGCTTGAATGTGTTTAGGGCTTGAAAGTGTTTAGGGTTGATGATTTGAGTTGGTTAAAGAGAAAACAAGTAGATAACAATGAAGTCCTCTATGTTTTCTCTCTAATCCTCCTCCTAAAGGGTGATTTGAGCTTGAGTTAGTATGTGTATGAGAGTATGTATGAGAGTGATTTGAAGTGTTTGTGAGTGAGTGAGATTTGGGAAAGATTGGAGAGAAAATGGTGGCAATTCAAGTGAATTCTCACTGTTTTCTCTCTATTTTTCGCCAGAGTGCAGTTGCTGTGAGTGATTTGTGTTGTGTAAACTGAGAGAGGAGGGTTCAATTTATAGCCCTCTGAAATTGATGAACTCATCCGCGCGGACTTGATTGACAGCGTGCACTGTTCATTAATTACAGCTTCAGGCTTTGGACAGGAAGAATAAAATTCAAAAATCCAGCAGTTTATGTTTTTCAACTTGCCCAATTCGGATTTTTCCAATTTCTTTTGCTTTTTGAGATTCTTTCTTTGGTTTATCCTTTTTTGGCAATCCCTAATCTACCCTTACTTGGTTAGAAATGTTAGGAATGTTAGGAATTGTTAGAAATGTTATAACTTTCGTTAATTTTCTAACGAAAATACTAACAAGCTCAAATTGGAGCACTTACAGTAGCCCCTCGGCGACGGCGCTTTCGAAGGAAGCGGGGTCGTCGATAAGAGTAAGGCTCCATATTTGGCAGGATGATCAAGTGATCGAGTGGCTGAACCTATTTAATAGGCTACCTACGTATCCTTAAGAGGAATCAAGCCGGCCGTAGTTCGGGTCTTTGACCCTGGAGATGATGGCGTTTTAGGTGCCTCGAACCTGATGAGCGAGTTATGCAGTCGGTTGCTGGGAAGAAACTCTGCTGGGGATAAGAGATGATCATTTTCGGTCGGACGGCTGAAATTGTATATCCGCTCTGCTGGGGATAGGAATGACCATTTTTGGTCTGATGGCTGAACCTAATGATAGGCTACCTACGTATCCCTAAGAGGAATCAAGCCAGTCGTAGTTCGGGTCTTTGACCCTGGAATGACTATTTTAGGGAAATCGCCCTAAGGTTTGACTATTTTTGGGAAGTCGCCCTATGGTTTGACTATTTTTGGGAAGTCGCCCTATGATCTGACTATTTTTGGGAAGTCACCCTAAGATCTGACTATTTTCGGGAAGTCACCCTATGATCTGACTATTTTTGGGAAGTCGCCCTATGGTTTGACTATTTTTGGGAAGTCGCCCTATGATCTGACTATTTTTGGGAAGTCACCCTATGGTTTGACTATTTTCGGGAAGTCGCCCTATGATCTGACTATTTTTGGGAAGTCACCCTAAGATCTGACTATTTTTGGGAAGTCACCCTGGTAATGATTTCGGTTTGTCGAATTAGGGGATGATTGCGATTTATCGCTTTCCTCGTGTTGTGTGTGATAGCGTTTTAGGTGCCTCAAACCTTAATGATGGAGTCTTAGGTGCCTTGAACCTTGATGATGGCGTCTTAGGTGCCTCGAACCTTGATGATGGCGTCTTAGGTGCCTCGAACCTTGATGATGGCGTCTTAGGTGCCCCGAACCTTGGTGATGGCGTCTTAGGTGCCTCGAACCTTGATGATGGCGTCTTAGGTGCCCCGAACCTTGGTGATGGCGTCTTAGGTGCCTTGAACTTTGGTGATGGCGTCTTAGGTGCCTCGAACCTCGATGATGGCGTCTTAGGTGCCTCGAACCTTGGTGATGGCGTTTTAGGTGCCTCGAACCTTGATGATGGCGTCTTAGGTGCCTCGAACCTTGGTGATGGCATTTTAGGTGCCTCAAACCTTGATGATGGCGTCTTAGGTGCCTCAAACCTTTGTGATGGCGTCTTAGGTGCCTCGACCCTTGATGATTTTGGGATAGGTGGTCCTTTGGTGGACTTCATTGGATGGAATCGGTCTTACGTCTGCTGCCGAAGGAGAGGATGACCGTGCTGGTCGAGTGGCTGGACCTAATGATAGGCTACCTACGTATCCTTAAGAGGAATCAAGCCGGCCGTAGTTCGAAATCCACTGGACAGTTAGGAACAGGTCTAGGATCCTGGGCCTTTTGATAATTCGGAGGCTGTCACCTTAAAGAACTAAAGCCTACGTCGCTATTTGCAGAGATAGAGATAGATAAAGCCTTTGCTGTGCTTACCTGCAGGAGAGCAAGTCGCGGGGACTGTGTGGTAGTTGATAGTGTTGAGAGTCTCGATGTATCTGATCGAGATGTTGAAACATTTAGGAGCGTGAGGTACCTCTGACCGATTGGCATTTGAAACTTGGCGTCTCTGACCGAATTGCATTTGAGAACTTGGCGTCTCTGACCGATTTGCATTTGGGAACTTGGCGTTCCTGACCAATTTGCATTTTGAGAACTTGGCGTCCCTGACCGATTTGCATTTTGAGAACTTGGCGTCCCTGACCGACTTGCATTTTGAGAACTTGGCGTCCCTGACCGAATTGTAGACACTGGAGGTGGTCTTCGTATGTTTGTGGATGTTGGGGGTTGTCTTCATTCATTTGTGGATATTGGAGGTCATCTTTAGCAAGTTGCGAGCAGCGGAGCTTGTCTTTAGGGACTATCTTTGCCAAGCTGTAGATCTTTGGAAATTTGTCTTCATCCATTTGTGGACATTGGAGGTCGCCTTTGCCCAGCTGGAGATGTCGGAAGATGTCTTCACGGACTTGATGCCTGTAGACACAGGAGCCAAAGTGGTGTTGTCCTAATGTGCGGGATTGAGGTGTACGAATCGGGCTGATGTCGACTTGAGGTATCGATCATTTGGGTAGTTCCGTTGAAGTCATTGGAATTACGCCGGTGGAGACCATCCTTCTTTGCGGAAAGGCTTTCGGGTAGTGATGGAAAATTGGTCTTTCGTGCTTGAATTGCTACATTTGTTAGCAGAGGGATAAATGCACATATGACATTCATGATGATGGATGCATGCATGGAACTAAAAATGATTCGCAATAGCTTAGTTTTTTTTTTTTTATTGATTCATGTTTTGCATGCTACATGAGCCCTGGGGAGATTTTTGTGGGGATGCATGTGGTGAGAGGGTTTGTATGTGTTGTTGACTGTTTGGGACAAGCTTTGAGCTGGTGGGGTGATATCCTTTGGTCGCAGACTGAATTGGATGTCATTGATGAGGTCAATTTTGATCTTGGGATGAAGTTGGATTTGAACCCCGGGTCTCGATTGAAATTTCTTTTCAGTCTCGGACATTTGAAGCTGACTCTGAAAAGCTCTAGAATCAAAGCATGTTGACATGAATGAACCCTCTCTTGCTTGGGTTAGTGGTGATTTGACATAAATTTGGAGAATGATTTGGCGAAATGCTGATATGAGGAGATTCCCAATTCTCAACTTTTGATGATGCAGGGAGTTGCCATATACCAAGTTCTAAAGCTGAAACTCCAAGATAGTTGTTGGGGTGACTTAGCCTTTCTTACGAAGATAGGTGTAACTTGATAAAGCCACATTCCGTGGAAGAGATATGGCGAAAGCCACAAAATATTTCTCGGAATGATTAGATGAAGCCCCAGGTTCGACAAAGCGTCACTACAGAGGTCCGGTTAAAGGTTTGGCTGTAAAGCGACATATTGATGAAGTATGCGAGCCAATCGATCAACGTGAGAGTCCTCGAGGTGAAGTCGCGGCATTACGTCATGAAGTGAGAAACCCATCCTTGATAACAATTATGCAACTAGAATCCTCCCTTCGAAGGGTGTCTTCCATATAGGAGCTGTTAGCCATACTTGGTGGTTCGTAGCTTCAATCATATTCACCCTACGGTTTTTCCTAGGGAATGGATTGTTGGCTGTATTGGGCCCTTGGGGTACCCTTTTCGATCAGTTCTCACACCGCCCTTTTTCGGGGGCATACATCGGGATCCATTGGGTGATGGTTGTGCAGTCAAACCTTCCTTCACAAATTCTGAAAGACGTCGCTCAGGGGCATTCCGAAATCTTCAAGCTTGAGGCTTCGCGACTTGGGCACATCACCTTTCCTTGGCACGAAAGGAGTGGCATTGTTGTAATCCTGTCCCGAATAGGGCTGGGCAGGAGTCGTGTTGGAGGTGGAAGAAACCCGGTATCCGTAGCGGGTGCGACAACTTGCTGGCGATTGTAAGCCCTCTCAAATTTAGCCCGGAATTGATCATTGCCCGTAGATCCGGATAGGGAAATTTCTAAGTGAGGCCCTCGAGATGTGGTTTCGAGGCATGAGCGAAAGATGTCTAGTTGTTCCTCTTCTGAAGGAGGAGTTGCCATCTTGCTTGTAAAAGTCCCTGATGTTCTCGTCGGGATTCTGCATTGTTGTCTGCAGGTCAACTCTATTTGCTTCCTACTCCAAGTTAGCTAGTAATCTGGTCCCATGTAGCCCTGGCCTCGGGTTTTAAGCGGAAGAACCATTTTAGAGCACTTGGACTTCAAAGAGAGGCTGAAATAGTCGGCCAACTGCTGATTGGTACTCCTTTTGACCTTCATTGCCAAGGTATACGTGTCCGAGATGGGTTTTCGGGCATGCGGTGCCATCAAAGAGATCACAATTAGGCATCACGAATTTGTGGGGAACAAAGGAGTCGGGTTCGTTGGCGGAAAGCGAGACTTCTTAGCGATCAATTCGGCAATCTGTGCTTTCATTTCCTTGTGTCGTTCCATGAACCAAGCCAAATGAGGGTCTTGTGGTGGAACCATGGCATTCAAACCGGCGGCGAGCTAGAGAGGAGCTACTGCGGCGGCGAGACGAGGTGGAGGGAACGGCCGATGCAGGGACGTAGGTGAAATCCTGTCCTTGGCCCGAATCACCCGGGGAGCTCGAGTAGGACCACAGGCAAGGATAGAACCTTGCGGCGTGCTTTGTTGATTTTCAGCTGGCAAAAGAGGGCGAAGCGATCTTGATGTAGGGGTAACTCGGATTTCCGGAGTGAGGCCCATAAGTAGGCTTAAGTGCGGGGCTGCTTGTCACGATTGTTGAATTGCATAGGCGAAGGTGCATAACCGGGGAATGCTGCGGTCTGGTGATTCTGATGAAACCGGGATGGAGGCTTGGTAACCCATCGAAGCTTGAGTGAGGAATGGATTTGTGAAAGGCTGTGTGAGGAGCGGTGAGCTAGCATCATTACGAGGAGGGGCTCCTGGCTGTTGCCACTGGACCGGATTGTGGAAGCATTCCAAGCTGTTCTTTGCGAAGGCCACGATAGATTGGTTCCAAGGCGAGGTGGGATTCCAATTTCTTTGTGGCATTAGAGGTAACCCGAACCATGAGAAGACATTCGTGCGATTTTGCCCTGGCGAGGCTGTGAAGCGATCGGTCACGTCGGGCTGCATGGGTCAGATGAGTCTGTATTTGGGGTTTCTTTGTCCCGTTGAGACGGTCATGAAGGGATCTTGTGAGGCTTGTGCGGTGTCGGGGATTGGATATCTTGAACCCAGGTTGCCGTCGAGGCATTTCAAATTGATGTAACCGAGAAGCTCTGGCGATGCATGCCGAAGCTGGCGAGGCGTACCAAAATGCTGTGACATACCGAGCGGCCCGGCTGCTTTGAGGCATACCATCTTGGCCCAAATCGGATGAAGTCAACTTGTTTCCCCAAGCAGCCGTCCCAGGCAGCGTGAATGTATACAGGCCAGAAATTTGAAAGGATGGCCGATTCGCAAGTTGAGAAGAGTGTGAGGAAGGTGGTGGTAGTCTGTCTGGCCAAGATAGGGATGGGGACTCTTCCTCTTCTACCGTGAAAGTCCCATCGGGGTTGAGGGCAATCGTCAAACCAAAATTTCTGACATCTTCCAAGGATGAACATCGAAACCTCATTCTGATTGGCACAAGGAGTTTTTATGGACTCGGATTCCAATATTAGCCATGGAAATATGATGAACCTCTTGGCCTGGTTAAAATTCCGTCCTCATCTTTGGACATCAAAGAACTGCACTTGACAAACCCATGACCAACATGGCGATCAAATCTCACTTTGCTTGGCGGAGCCTTGGTCTGAAGAGATGTATTTGCGAAGTCTTGATTTTGAAGAAGTGACTTGGCAAAGCCTCAGTCTCATGACTGTGAATCTGACACAATTAGAGAGGCTTCAACCTGGTAGGCATTGCGGGCGATGCGAGCAGACCCAACCCATCTTGTAGCAAAGTGAAGAACCAACGTGGACCCGGCGTGACCAGAGAAGCCCCACTCTAAAGAAATGGCTTGACGAAAGTCCTCCCTTAAAGAGTACAGTGCAGCTCTAATGCAAATTGAATTGTCATGTAGCAAAAGAGGCAACCCATCCTTCTATATTTACTTTATTATTTTCTTTATTCAATTAGTCAACCGGAGAAAGACAATTTAGGAATGTATACCTGCAGGGGCATTTTTTTTTTTTCAAAAAGTGGGGACGAATCCCCGATTTGTATTATTTGATGGCCTCATTTGATGAAGGCACAAAAGAACTCGCTTTGGGTTTGACTCTTTTGAGAGAGCATAAGTGTAGAAAGGTTTGTGAAAGTGTATGGAAGCCCCTGCTGACAGAAAATTAGTGTTTAGCTCTATTTTTCCTATAATGTAGAAAAAGAAGACTTGTCGAGACATCTGAAAACATGTTTTATTCAAAATGATCACAAGATTTCTTAAAACCCTTTATTAATGTTCGGGTTACTCACACCTCTAATCTCGATATGAACAAACATTTTGATTAATCATGAGGAGAAAGTCGGCCAAGACCAAGGGTTAAGTTGGCGAATTGCGAAGAAAGATTGTGCACATGAGAGGCCATTGATGAGACCGAATTTTCTGGGATTTGAATGTGTTTATGACCGGACCATTTCTGGTTGCCTACGTTCCCCTTAATATAAGGAGCTCAGGTCGCCGTAGTTCGGGCTTGAACTGTGTTTGGCTTTGGGAAAGGGTATGAACATTTGTGGTCCATTTGGTGAAAAAGGGTCGGATAGGAAATTTGGATGATAAGGTACGGGCCTCGAGATGTTTCTTGACAAGTCGTTTTTGACGGCTTCTTCCGTGATTTCATTGCTTCTTGATCACCATCCTTCATTGGGGAAGAAAGATTTTGAATTCAGCTTAAGGGCTTATGATGTGTTTTTGCCGTTGCTTTAACTGCTCCCTTGTTGTCGACAACTTCCGTTCTTCGGGTTTTAATTTTGCCCATGTGTCGAGCCTCTGATCGGCGGTGCTGGGTCCTTGGCCTTGTTTTTTTTTTTAAGCTTTTGTTGTGTTTTTTTTTTATTTGAAGCTTTTGCTTGAGCTCTTTTTTTTTTTTTTTGAAGCTTTTGCTTGAGCTCCTTTTTTTTTTTGAAGCTTTTGAAGGCAAGCCTCTGCTTGAACTTTCTTGATGCACGGGAGGCGGAGGCAAGCCCCCGGTTTTTTGTCGACATGGGGTCAATCTTCCGATGGTGAGTGACCTTTTGTTGTTCTTTGATGCTGCCGCCGTCGTTGCCTTGGTCAAGGTGATGATGGGGACATGTTTTGGAAAGTGTATGGCTTGATGGAGGCCCTTGTGAGGTAAGGAAAGTGTATAGGGAGGGCATTAGTTGACTTTCTCGCACCAATTAATTAAAATCTTAATCATTTTCAGAGATTATTTGTTGAGCAATGCGAGTGATCATTTAAAATAAAACCATTTCATTAAATGTAATGTAGGTGTGCAAATAATGTCTCAAGTCTAGCAAGAAAAGAAGAAGACTTCTTTTTTTTTTTTGTATAAAATTTAAGATTAACTACAATGTCCAAGGAGGACTTGATTGAACGAAGAAAGAGTACTAGAACCTACGAAGGTTGACTAAAAGACTGTTTTAACATTTTAATTTAGTATGAGGATAGGTAGCCCCTAGTCTAGCTACCCTTCATTGTTGGACTGCCAGAACGCTTGAGCTTTCCCTTTTCTGTTAACTTCTGAACTCCATATCGCAGACCGAGTTAGTGATCAGTTATGTGCCCACGATACTGGTGGAAGTGGAGGGATTTGAGGCCATGGAGCAGCTGGAGCAAATACAAGTTGTCCGAAGAAATGGGTCGGAAAAGTCACGGGAACGAAACTTGATGACTGAGCATATTGAGAGAAGGAAGTGAATACTGGAGGATTTTGATGGTTATCTGGATTTGTTTGAGAGGGTTCAGCAATGCGCTGGTTGTTTTGAGTGAGAGTGATAGAACCGACTTCAAACCTTTCTGTTCGAACCGCTTGTGAGACGCCAGGAGTTACTTGACCTGTACCATTCTGAGGAGGAATACCCGACTGCTGTTGAGGCGGCGCCCGACCCATCCACAGCTGCCCTAGATCAAGCTGTGGTGGCATTCGGTATTCTTTGGGAAGACCCAAAATGACCTTTACCAAACTGCAGAGGCATCCTAACTTGGTGTGGCATTCCAAAGTCACCGACAGGTTGACGTCGTTGTCTAGGGAGACCACTGTACATATAGCTCGTTTGCATTGGCCCACTAGGGCACTTGAGCTTGCCTTCTTTAATCAGCCCCTGAATTGCCTTTCTCAAAGCTGTGCAGTTGTCGGTTATATGACCGTGATACTGGTGGAAGGCACAATGCTTAGTGGTGTCCAAAGGGATTTTAGGATCCTTGGGCTGATAGTTTCTCATGGGTTCGAGGAGACCCTGCTTTAGCAAGCTATTTAAAATTTTGCTTAAGGGAACACCCAAATCCTCGGGATGGGGTTTCTCCTTTGGGGGAGAATAAACTCTTAGTGCTCTTTGATTCGAGATTTGGTCATTGACTTGGTCACCATTCTGAACAGGGTTTTCCGGTTTTGGTCCATTGGGGCGCTCAATCTTGCCCGCTTCGATCAACCCTTGAACCGCTCTCTTCAAGACGGTGCAGTCGTCGGTCGTGTGGCCATAATGATCATGGAAGGCGCAGTGCTTACTCATGTCGAGGGGTGCATTTGAGCTCCTTGGATGGTAGTCCCTGAGAGGCTCCAAAAGGCCTTCCTTTACTAAACCCTTGAAAATTAAGCCCATGGGCATTCCAAAATCATCAAAATGTTCTCGTTGCCTTAGAGGACCACCGTTTCTTGGTTGCTTTTGGATGCCGTCAATTGTATGCAATGCTTTCTTTCCTTTGATGGATGTTGCAGCCGTGTTGGAAGGGTAAGGTTTATAGCGATGAGACATGTTCCGACCCGTAGTGCTTCCCCGTGCACGAACCCTTTTGATGTAATCATCGATGTAATCGTCGAGATTTGACCTTTTGTAAACCTCATTCGTGTCAGATACACAAGATTGGTATGGCGAGATGGCCCGAGTCGAGCGATCGTCGATACTCTCGTTGCTAGGCTTTTCTTGTACCTTCTCAATTGAATCTTTCAATAATCCATTGGACGAGTCAATAGGAACACTAGGACTGCACGACACCGCCACAAGACTGGCATCAGTAAATGAAACCACAGTATGAAGTACTTTGGTGGGAGGGATGACAATCTGAGCATTAAGATCGTGACCGTAACCCTCCTCATAAGGCCTGGCAATTGCCGAAGATGAGGATATATGGCTCGTAATGGCTGGATACCAGGGAGCAGTGAGTGTGGATCCAAAAGGCTGTTGAAGATATGAGATTTGAGGCATCGTAACAGTAGGACTGAACGTGTCTTGACCACACTGAGGAACGTGACTACAAGGGTAACGTGCATACTGTACTTGATGAGCAGGAGCAGCTTGCGTAACAGCCGGGTGGAGAATTTGATGAGGAGCATTTGACCTTGTCGGACTTCCCAACCGGAGGGACGAGGTAGAGCCTGGAGGATGTTGCGAGTACGGTAAACCTGATGAAGCGGTGATAAGAGCCTGGTGGCCCATGTGATCTTGCAGTATCATAGGGGCAAGTGTGCTTTGAGAATTGGAGGAAGCAAGCGGGCCCCCTCTGAACCATGGAGCACGAGAAGCAAGCCGACCCAAAATGGCTTGCGGAGCCATGTCACACTTTGGGCTTGAGAAGTCGCGGGCCCGACCCATTCCGAGATGATGGCCGGGCCGGCCGAGGTTGTGAAGTAGTAAACGGACCCCTTCCAAGTTGTGGGGCGAAAGGCAACCGATTCAATCCTGGTGGTGAGACACGAGAGGCAGGGGGCGGGTTGACCTAGATCGGATTGTTGAGGAGTATCGAGTCAGTAGGGCCGAGATGTCTTGAACCGACTAATTCAGGCCCGATGGCCGGGCCGGGCGAGGTTTTGGAGTAGCGAACTGACCCATTCCAAGCTGATGACCCAAACCAGACTGATGTTGTGAAGTAGTAAACTGACCCCTTCCAAGCTGTGGGGCGAAAGGCAACTGATTCAATCCTGGTGGTGAGACCTGAGAGGCACCGGGGGCAGGTTGACCTAGATCGGAGTGTTGAGGAGTATCGATACGATGAGGCCGAGAGGCAGGCTGAGTGATAAGCTGGGGGATGCTTGGCCCATTAGTAGTTCCACGGGACCAGGGCATTTGATGGTAGTTGGCATGCCCGGGAGGGTAATTAGTTCCAATCTTCGCATCAATCGTGAAGGTTCCATTAGGGTTGCGAACAATTGTTAGCCCCTGGGTTCTGATATTTTCCAATAACTGACTGATCTGAGCCTCTTGATGTTGTCTTACCTGTTCCAACATCGATTCCACTTTGCTCGGCATTTTGCGGATTTTCGGGGTGCGGAGCTGTATGTCCCTCACCGTTCTCCTACTGAGTTGGCCATTACGAAACTTTGAGCTGAAGCGAGGAGGAAACCGATGAAGTATCGACTCCGGAATGGCGAGGAACAAACGATGACCCGGGGCTTGATCCAAACTTTGCTTCGTGGAAGGCACGAAAGGGTGTGGTTCGGACTCGGGAAAGCGGAACAGGTTGGTGTTTGGGCTTACGGCTCATGCAACATGCGATTATTTGTTTAAATTTACTTAAAACATGTTTTATTACACCTAATCGGTTGGAAAAGATTGCTCTTCTTTTTCGCAAACTACTCTGGATCTGGATCGGTGGGCCCCGTCACTACGTCTATAAGCCCCTCGTATTCCACTGTATTTCGACCTCCCGGGGTGGACGGCTCCGGCGAGGGTCCTATAGGGCAAGCGGGTCCCACCGACCGAAAGAAAAACGATCCTAAAAGTCGGCGGGTAATCGAGTCTTAACGAGCATTCGATGTAAATTACGGACAAAGCTGACGTCAAAGTCAAGATCATGTCCGAGGGCTCGACGAAAAGTCGGCATGATTTGGACTGATAAGCGTCCACAATTGATCTTGACTGTCGTCAGTTAAGCCGTAATTAGGCATGGAATAATCATTAATCCTTGATGACTCAGTGTCATGATGGGACTCAGTGTATAATTTGTGCCGGTCAGAGCCGAAGTCAAGGCGCCGGTCAATATCTTGGTCAAAGTTTGCGGCGGAAAACCGGCAGAACTTCGACTGATTAGGGTCCCCGAAAGATATTGAGTCGGTATGCCGACAAAGGCTTGAAAGGAAAGGTCTATACACAGACAGGGCATGACATAGACCAAACTAAAAACCAACCGGGTCTCGGACAAAAGTGTGTCACGGACAAGTGCATGGTCGACACGAGGCTCCATGGGATGTTTGGGTAGTCCTGTGCTTGCACCGAGAGGCGTAATAAGACCAAACGGGCCGCGACAAGAATTTCCCCGGGTTAGGGACGTAGTGTGCAGTGTACGGTCAACGTGCGCGTAGTGTGCAAGCAGTCTATCTTCTTTTTCTGAGTAAAATAGAAATTTTTTTATGTGTCTTAAAAAAATGATGCATGATTTTATTATTTTTTTTTTGAAAATTTTCTTTTTTGAGAAATCTTTTTTTTGAAATTTTTTTTTTGAAATTTTTTTTTTTTTGAAATTTAATGAACACATAAGCACATAAGCACAAAAATTCCGATAGTTAGGGACATGATTTCGACAGTCAAAATTTTGACTTTTTCCGAGGCGGCCAAAACAACACGAAAATGTGCAAAAATCAACACACACAACAAATGATTTTTAATGCCGGGACGGAAGCTTGACCCTCAAAAGCTTTTCCTTTTTTTTTTCTTGAAAACAATGATACCGGTACGTGGGATTGTTAAACCACAATTTATCCCCGACTCGTGTTAGGAGGCGATAACGGAAAGTTTAATGGTTTCCACCAATATACCAAATATCATTTTTTTTTAGAAAAAGCTAACAAAATCCCCAGCGGAGTCGCCACTGTGATGTACCCGATTTTTGAAATCAAACGGAGTCGCCACGCCATTTTTGTTTTAAGGGCCAAAACTTTGAAAAATGCCCGAGATTAGAAATTTGGGTTCGGAGGTCACGTTACACGCCGGGAAGGACGTTAGTGTGCACCCGGAATGCCTCGTGAAACGAGTCTTCCAAGCTTAAAAACCATTTGTGTGTGTGTGTGTGTGTGTGTGTGTGTTACTTTGGCCAAAATAAGTTGAAACTGAGGAAAGTAAAAATTGGGAATTCTTTATTAGACTTTGGACAGATCCCATGATTTTTGGTGTGATTTTTTGGTTGAGATTTGACACTCAAAAGATTTTTAGAAGTTGAAAACCATTTCTGCCAGAAGGAAAAAGGCAGTGGACACTTAATTTTGAAATAGACTTTAGGGCTTGAAAACTCCAAAATCTGGGAAAAGTCCGAGAATGAAAAATGTTCAAAACACCTTAAATAAGGTTTTTGTAAAAGAACTTTTCATTTTGGAGATGATTTGAGGACCCAAAACCTTCTGGAAATCTCAGATGTGAAATCTGGACTTCCAGAGACTGATGAACTGACCTTTAAACAAAAATTTGAAAAGGGAGTTTTACTCACGCAAAAAATAAAGTAAAAATATGTCTGGAAATATCTGGATGTTTGATACAAAAAGTGTTTTGTAGTAAACACCAAATTCCAAGTTTATCTGTGTCCAAAAAATTAGACCATGGACTAGGGTCTTAGAAAATTGCTACTGGACAGCAACTTCTCAAGAAGGAAAACATAATTTTAAAGGGGGTTTTGCATCCATGCTTGTCCCCATTTCCCTAGGTTTTGATTAGTGATCACTTGACATTTTAGTGGTGAATCAACTATATCAAACCATCCTTGGGGTACATTAGGACTAAGCACTTCATTTGCTTGGGAAGGGGAATTTTATCCTTTGGAAAAGAGATTTAATATATGAAAATGATTTTTAGGGTTTTGAAAATGTGTTTTCTTTGCAAGTAAGTAAGAAAACTTTGAAAATAATGTTGATCCTTGTAGAAGATCATCCATGGAGATGAACTTTCATGGTGATCTTCTTAGATCTAAGAAAAGAAGATGAACAAACTACATTTTGGAGTTTGAAAATGCATGCATGGATGAATTTTAGGGTAAGGAGAGGGAGGTTATACCTATCTTCCTTGTGTTTTGTGTTTGAATGGATTCAAAGGCTTGAATGTGTTTAGGGCTTGAAAGTGTTTAGGGTTGATGATTTGAGTTGGTTAAAGAGAAAACAAGTAGATAACAATGAAGTCCTCTATGTTTTCTCTCTAATCCTCCTCCTAAAGGGTGATTTGAGCTTGAGTTAGTATGTGTATGAGAGTATGTATGAGAGTGATTTGAAGTGTTTGTGAGTGAGTGAGATTTGGGAAAGATTGGAGAGAAAATGGTGGCAATTCAAGTGAATTCCCACTGTTTTCTCTCTATTTTTCGCCAGAGTGCAGTTGCTGTGAGTGATTTGTGTTGTGTAAACTGAGAGAGGAGGGTTCAATTTATAGCCTTCTGAAATTGACGAACTCATCCGCGCGGACTTGATTGACAGCGTGCACTGTTCATTAATTACAGCTTCAGGCTTTGGACAGGAAGAATAAAATTCAAAAATCCAGCAGTTTATGTTTTTCAACTTGCCCAATTCGGATTTTTCCAATTTCTTTTGCTTTTTGAGATTCTTTCTTTGGTTTATCCTTTTTTGGCAATCCCTAATCTACCCTTACTTGGTTAGAAATGTTAGGAATGTTAGGAATTGTTAGAAATGTTATAACTTTCGTTAATTTTCTAACGAAAATACTAACAAGCTCAAATTGGAGCACTTACACCGCGCTGTGCCCGAATCTTCAGCAGCAGTTTTATTTGTTTCCTATTTTGATGAGATCTCTTCTTAATATTGATTTAGGGCTTCCTTGTACAACTATATAAACATAGATTCGACCTAGAACACATTTGTAGTTGTAGCAGCATATTAGAAGGTGTCTAATACATATTGGCTTGGCATTTGCCCCCGGACGTAGTTCATGTCTTGAATGAACCGGGTAAACAACTCTTGTGTTCTTGTGTGTGTGTTTCTTCCATTATTTGTGCTTGTGGGTGTGTTGATTTCTTGTCTAGATTGCAATGGGGTATCACCAAATTCACAACAACGATAACAAATGATGAAATTAATATTAAATAAGATACACAACGTGGGTTATGATTAGTTTATTTAATACTCCTTCCGTCTCATGATAATATGCAAAAAGATCCCTTTTGGACGTCCCACAATAATCTGCACTTTCCTAAAATGGAAATGGGATCCATTTCTCTCTACTCACAATCATTACCCACTTACTCCACTTTCTCTCTCCTACCCAACCATCTACACTCACAACACATCATCTTTTTCACTTTTTACCTTAATTCCCGCACCACCACAAAAAGTGCGTATATTCCTTGGACGGGGGGAGTATATGTTTTTTTATTGATCTAATAATAAATTTTAATAAATATACGAAAATATTAAATAATATATAAAACGGGAGTTAGAATTAGTTTATTTGATTTGGTTTGATGGTTCGGTTTCAAACCGCGATTTGGTTCGATTTGGTTTGATCTAGGAGGGTCAGACCACAAATCAAACCAAACCATTTGGTTTGCCAATATTTGATAACGAACCGAACCATTTATACTTGAAAATCAAATCAAATCGAATGGTTTGGTTCGGTTCGATTTCAAACCGCGGTTTGAACCGAACCACTTACACGCCTAATGCAAACACCACACACTATCTCACTAATTATCTTCTCATTTGAGTTAACTACATCTCATCACTTGCTTTCAAAAGTCTAATGCATGATTTGATTGTTAGTAGTAGTGTATTGATTTTCTATATAGCCAACTCAATTCTCTTTTTTTTTCGAGGTGGGACGGAGAATATTACAATTTTTTGAGTCGGGTAAGACCATGAAAATGGAAAAATTGTCTCAACATAGTTGCTCTTGGTTCAAAGTTGCTATTGAATCTCATTTATATAAGTTATTCTTTTAGGGGTGTTTTTGTCATTTAGAAAAATGAAGATGGTGTTGGTTATGGTTCATGCCTCGAATCTAGATGTTTCCATTATCAAAACCATTGCCAAAAAATGTGTCTATTTTGTAGGAGCGTAAGTGGTTCGGTTTAAATTGCGGTTTGGAATCAAATCAAATTAAACTATGCGGTTTAGTTCGGTTTTCAAGCAATAGTGGTTTGGTTCGATTCCAAAAATTGTCAAACCGTGTGGTTCGATCTGGTTTGCGGTTTGGACCCCCAAACCACGGTTCGAGACCGCGAAACCGAACCATCAAACCGAACCAATAAACCAAACCACCAAACCGTTAATATTAACCATAGATATGTATATCTTTCATTTTCACCTTATATTTAGATTTGAAAACTCTTAATTCTATTAATGGGTTTTAGCCTGTAATCCTTTTTTATTTTGGTTAATATTCTTGTAATAAGGTTAATTAACTATTTAGCAAATACCATTACAAGTACTCAAATGACATGTTGTTATCATAAACATTGAAGCACAATTTCATGTCGTGTTTAAATAATGAATCTTTTATTTATGTTATGTTTGAAAAATTCAAACAAACATGAGAATGAATTGTGTATTTTGAACATGTTCTAATTAATGGTTTAAGAAATGTTCTATTTCATGGTTTGAACCGTGATTTGAATTGTGGTTTAAACTGAGGTTCGAACCGTAAAATCAAAACAAGGTTTGAATCAAACCGAACCAAACCATGACGGTTTGGTTTGGTTCGGTTTGAATTTTTTCATGATTCGATTCGGTTTGGTTTGAGATTTTTCCAAATCAATGACTAGTGGTTCGGTCCGTAAATATGCCCAAACCGAACCATTTACACCTCTACTATTTTGGAAGGAGGCGTATTTCGGTCAATATGGAAAAATATGTAAATTGGTGAGGTGGCTCTTTAGCGTAGCATGTTTGGATTTGGATAGCATACAAATGAATGAATGAATGATGGGTCAACAAGAAATATTTGAAGAAATTACTAATATTAGAGTGTTTGGATTGTTGGAAATGGGTAACGAAAGTTAAGTTAGACTTAACATTGACCTAACTTCCTAACGGAATTCGTTAACTTGTTAACGAAGCAAGTTACAAAATGTATTCTACATTTAGTGTAGATTATGAAACTCATTTTTTGTCTCAAAATCATTTCCGGGTGAATGAGAAATTAATGACAAAGTTTTGTAACTTAACGAGAGTTGGTTAAAAGGGTCAATTTGATCGTTTGGATCAAATTGGATTTAAACTGTGTTTTTGGCTGATGATATTGTGCATTCTAGTGATCAGAACGAGTGGGGACTCTGAGCACGAGTCGTGAGGACGAATGGACCTTAATGGACGTTTGGCTCAAAACTGATCAGAACGAGTGAAAGCTTGAAAACGAGTCGTGAGCACGACTCGTGCCAAGGGGCACGAGTCGTGCCCTTGCTGCTGTTTCGAATAGTTGCACCTTTTCAAGTGAAAAGCCACAAAACCTTTTGACTCTCCTTATATACTTTCCCTCCGAATTTCAATATATACATACAGTCATTTGAGCCTCTCTACCCACATTTAAGATAGAATAACATATCCAAATCATTAGCATATTGTTGCATCAAATCCTTCAAAGTCCAAAGTTGCAAACATTGTGTTGTTCGCTAGAGTATTTGATTTGGAGTGCTCCTATCATATACTTAAAAGTCGTTTCATCTTACTAGAAGATTGCCATTGAAACCGTAAGCACCTGTGCGGGGCAATAACTTCTTACGGAGATTGTATTTAATACAAGACTCGACTCGACTCGACTTGATTTCATTTCATTTGTTTTCAATCTCCGTTACTTTCTCCGTTAGTTTTCTGTTAAGTCTTAAAGAAGCCTACATCTAAGTCCAACAATCGTAAGAAGTTATTTACGCTTCTTCAAGATCTTCAAGAGATGGCAACCGAGAAAGACACCACCGCATCCAGTCAAGGGAATGTAACGCCTCCTTCTCAAGGTGACGCTACGTTCAACAATGTTGCACCCGCTCATACACCGCATCACCCGGGTCACGGTGAGAAACCTCCGAAGTTTACTGGTGTGGATTTCAAGAGATGGCAACAGAAGATGCTATTCTACTTGACCACCCTAAGCTTGCACCGCTTCTTAAAGGAAGATCCTCCAGCGGTGGAAAATGGTGATCCCGACCCCCAAAGGCAAATGGCCAAGGAGGCTTGGGCTCACGATAATTTTTTGTGTAAGAATTACATCCTAAATGGACTTGACGATGCACTATACAATGTGTATAGTAACGTCGAGATTGCCAAGGCGTTGTGGAACACCTTGGAAAGGAAGTACAAGATCGAAGACGCCGGGTCAAAGAAATTTGTCGTCGGTAAGTATCTTGACTTCATGATGGTCGATTCCAAATCGGTAACAACTCAAGTGGATGAATTCCAACTCATTCTACATGGGCTTGATGCCGAGGGGATGATCATGAATGATCCATTCAAGGTGGCCTCTATCATTGAAAAGTTGCTGCCTTCGTGGAAGGATTTCAAGAACTATCTCAAGCATAAACGCAAGGAGATGTCCTTGGAAGACATTGTTGTTCGTCTTCAAATTGAAGAGAACAATAGAATCAACGAGGCCAAGGTTGCTAAGGGCAAGATGGAGGCTAAGGTCAATCTCGCCGAGGCTAGCACAAGTGGCACAAAGAGAAAGCATTCCGAAAATGCCGGGAATGCTAAGAAAGGAAAGAAGAAGGGCTCTAAGAAGTTCAAGGGGTCTTGCTATAATTGTGGCAAACCGGGCCACTTAGCAAAAGACTGTCGTCTCCCAAAGAAAGAGGCGAATAATGTTGACCACATGGACCTAGACTTTGCAGCAATGATCTTTGAGGCCAACGTTGCAAACTTGGAGGAGAATCCAAAAGCTTGGTGGATAGATACCGGTGCTACCCGCCACATTTGTGGAAATAAGGAGAGTTTCTCCTCCTATACTCCCATCTCCCGACGAAAGCTCTACATGGGAAATTCCGCGACCTCCGATGTTCAAGGCATTGGAAACGTGTATTGAAGATGACTTCCGGAAAAGAAGTAACCTTGTTGGATGTGCTGCATGTTCCAGACATCCGTAAAAATTTGGTGTCCGGCGCTTTGCTTAGTAAGGCCGGTTTTAGACTAGTATTTGAATCCGACAAATTTGTATTAACCAAGAATGGTTTATTTCTTGGAAAGGGTTACCTCAAGGAGGGCCTTTTCAAGATGAATGTAATGAACGTGATCCGCCGAGGTGCGATGAATAAAAATTCTGTTTCTTATGTTTACTTGTCGGAAAGTTCTAATTTATGGCATGATAGATTAGGACATGTAAACCTCGACACCATTAAGAAATTAGCGAAACAAGATTTAATCCAAATGACTAAATCCGACTCGACTAATAGGTGCGAAGTTTGTGTTGAGGCAAAAATGACGAAGTCGCCATTTAATGCCATACAAAGAAACACAACTCCTCTCGAGTTAATTCACATCGATATATGTGATTTAAAACTTGTGCAAACTCGAGGAGGTAAAAAGTACTTCATTACATTTATAGATGATTGCACAAAATTTTGTTATGTCTATCTCTTAAGAAGTAAGGATGAAGCCTTAGTGGCTTTTGAGACTTATAAGAAAGAAGTTGAAAATCAACTTAACTTGAAGATTAAGAAAATTAGAAGCGATAGAGGTGGATAATATGAAGCACCGTTTGAAGGATTATGTTGGGAATCCGGCATAATTCATCAAACAACGGCTCCATATACCCCTCAATCTAACGGAGTTGCTGAACGCAAAAACCGTACTCTCAAGGAGATGATGAACGCGCTTTTAATAAGTTCAGGCTTACCCGACAACTTGTGGGGGGATGCCATACTCACTTCTAATTATGTTCTTAATAAAATACCCAAGAAAGGTATTGATAAAAAGCCCTACGAATTATGGCATAATCGTAGACCATGTTATAAATACCTTAAAGTGTGGGGGTACTTGGCCAAGGTTGAAGTACATAAGCCGAAACAAGTCAAGATTGGTCCAAAGACCATTGACTGTGTTTTTATTGGATATGCCAATAATAGTAGTGCCTATCGTTTTATAGTGCACAAATCAGACATTCCTGATATGCATGTAGGAACTACTATAGAATCAAGGAATGCGGGATTCTTTGAAAACATCTTTCCGGCTAAGGACAGGAAAGATATAGGTTCTAATAAGAGAACACATGAGTCTACAACCGGTCCTTCTCTAATAGAAGACGAAGAATCGAGACGTAGCAAAAGGGCAAGAGTGGAAAAGTATTTTGGTCCTGATTTTCTATCTTACATGTTAGAAAACGAACCAGCCACTGTTAAAGATGCTTTATCCGGTCCGGATAGTTCGTTCTGGAAATAGGCTATTAACAGTGAAATAAAATCCATAATGCTCAACAATACTTGGGAATTAGTTGATCTTCCTCCAGGTTGCAAACCATTAGGTTGCAAATAGATTCTTAAAAGGAAGTATAAGGCAGATGGATCTGTCGATAAGTACAAAGTCCGGCTGGTAGCCAAAGGGTTTAAACAGAAAGAGGGATATGATTTCTTCGATACATACTCCCCTGTCACAAGGATCACATCTATACGTGTTCTCATAGCCATTGCAGCCGTGCATAATCTTGAGATACACCAAATGGATGTGTGATGAGTGAGTTTTACACTCATCCATTGACTACTTTTTGAACTTATTATTTGCTTAATCCTTGAGTTTTGTGTGTTTAATGGATGTTTTTAGTGTTTTTAGTTTCAGTGGTTCAAGTTTGGAAATTGGGAACAATTGGAGAATAAATCAAGTGGAAAAAATGCGACGATGTAAGTATGGGACGAATTGAATTATAAGTGGGACAAAAATAAGGCATTTGGGCCCAGCCAAATGAAGAAGTGGAAGGAGGAATGCAGGAAGAATGAAAGTTGGGCCACAGCAACAAGGAGGAATCAGTTGGGCCAAGTATATGGTTGTTGGGCCAAGCCGGTGCAAGGGAAGAAAGAAAATGGGCCTACCAGTCTGCCAGTGTGGGCGGTCGCTCAGGTTCTATTGGGCGGCCGCTCAGGAGAAAAAAATGTTGAAGCTTTGAACCTTCTGTCGGTGTGGGCGACCGTGCAGTGCAGTGTGGGCGGCCGCTCACGAGTATGAGTTGTGAAGACCAAATGTTTCTGGAGAACTGGGCGACCGCCCAGGGGTGAAGTGGGCGACCGCCCACGAGGCGTTTTGCAGAAGGCTTCCAGGCGGATTGGCATTAATGAGGATTGATGATTTTTATTAATGGTGACTGTTTATGGTGTTAATAAAGGGTTAATGGCAGCAATGAGTTTTTGGGAGAACATGGGTTATTTATTTTTTATTATTGTTTTTTTCAGTTTTTTTTGAGAGACCTATAAGTAGAGAGTCATTATCTTTTCTTTAAAACTTATGCAGAATTTTCTTAGAATTTCCTTGGTGTTCTTTAATTTTCATGGATAGCTAATTTCTTCGTTCTTGGAATTGGAGGTAACATTTTATGTTTTAAGTTTTACTTTTCATTTTTATCTTTGTGGTACTTGGGATTATCAAGTTATTTTCAATGGAATTTTAGAACTCTTGTCTTGATCAAATAATTGTTCTTGAATTATTTAAAATGTCAATTGTGAACCGCCAAATTTACAATTGAAATTAGTCTTGGCTTGATTTTCACAATTTGTTGAATCCCCGCCAAATGATTCATAAGAATTGTGGTTTATTTGGTGTTCTTAAGTTCTAAAATGGGTTTCTAACTAATTTATGAACGGGCCAAGGGAATAGATTAGTTAGAAACACTTGATTGCAAATCACCCGCCAAAGTGTCCCAATCATACTTTTGTAAGAACAAAACCCCAAGTGCACTTTGATTGATGAATTGTGAAACTTGAGCATAATTTGTGAAACCAATTCCGGGAATTGTCACCTTATTATAAAAAACCTTTTATAATCGCTTTCACTTAATTTTTGCAAACACATTAATCTTAAACAAATCAACAAATCCTTCACTTTACAAACTTTTTGTTATAGCAATAATTTCTACACTTTAAATTCGTGTCTCTGTGGTTCGACCCGACTTACCCTATTTACAAATCACTTGTAGATAGTTGAGTTGGAAATTTATTTTTGACGTTTCGACGCTCGTCAAAATTTGGCGCCGTTGCCGGGGACTGAAATTTAAAGTTGTTTTAATTATTTGCTATTGTGAATAGTATTTTGTGTATATATTTTTTGTTTGGTTTTAACTTGGTGTTGCAGATTTGAATGTTTGGTCATAGGTCACTACAACCCGATTTGTTACCAATTGACCACAACATTCATCGCATCAACAAGAGGAAGCACCCGGAACCAAGTGATACAGAAAGTGATTCGGTTTACTCTCAACGTCAGAGATTTCCGATTCGAAGAAGAAGTGAAAATGGCGGAACCACAAATGATGGGTGATTTTGCACGTCCGGTAATTGAACCATCGCCATCATGTATTGTACTCCCACAAGCAGCAAGGAGTTATGAGTTGAAGAACCTCCATTTCAACATGCTCCCTTCATTTCATGGGATGGCATCGGAAGACCCAATTACCTTCATGAGAGAGTTCTATAGCACCGTGCAAGGTTTTCCATTGGGGCAACTAACCGAAGAGCAGTTGAGAATGAGGTGTTTTGCTTATACGTTGAAGGATGCTGCCAAGACATGGTTTATGGCACTTGCTCCGGCCTCTCTTAACACTTGGACGGAAGTCTACAACAAGTTCATGGCAAAGTTTTACTCTCATCAAAAGACATCCGACTTGAGGTCCAAGATAATGTCTTTCAATCAAGAGCCGGGTGAAGCTTTTCATGAAGCTTGGGATCGATTCAAGATGTTGCTTGTCCAATGTCCTCATCACGGGTTTCCTTTAGCCCTCTTAAATCAGGCCTTCTATGATGGGTTGACTCAACAAGGTCAAGCCCAGTGGATAATGCGGCGGGGTGCTATGGGTGAAAAGCTGGCGATGAAACAAGAGCCTTATATGAGAGACTTGGCATGAATTCGCAGCAGAAAAGTGTGAGAGGAGGAAGAAAAGGCGTTTATGAAGTTGAGTCTAATGATGTTCTAGCGCAACAAGTTTCGGCATTGACTACGCAAATGAAGAATTTCATGGGAATGATGACGGCTCAAAGCCAAGGTCAAAACCAAGGGCGAAATCAAGGAGAGGGAAGTTCGGGCACGAGTTGTGTAATTTGTAATGTGAACTCCCATGATATTATGGGATGCCCATTGAGAGACCAATTCCCGGAATTTCTTGAGCAAGCAAATGCAATGAACGCTTTTCAACCAAGAGTGAGGAATGATCCGTTTTCCAACTCTTACAATCCGGGTTGGCGGAATCATCCCAATTTCTCTTGGGGAGGAAATCAAGGGCGGGTTAATTTCGGCAACAATACCAACCACAAATGCAACGGTCGCGGCAACAAGGGCTGCAAGGCCAAGTGTGGAGGAAAGCGTTGCGAAATTCATTCAAGCCGCTCAACGAGAATCGAGGTGATCATGGACCAACGAATGGGGAACCAAGAAGCTTCCTGAAAAGCTCGAAAATCAGATGGGTCAAATTGCCGAGGCACTCCAAAAGCACAATCCGGGTACACTACCGAGTCAACCGGAACAAGGAAAGGCCGTCACCCTGAGGATTGGTAAGACTCTTCAGGAGGTACACTCTTCTCCTTCTCCTATAGATCGCAACAATATGCATGAGAATGAAGTGGTGGTTGAGGAACGAGTTGAAGTGACTCCCGAGGAGAAACTTCCAACTCCACCTCTTAAGCCTTATGTGCCTCCTGTCCCTTTTCCCGGTAGATTGGTCAAGAATAAGGTCGAAACACAATTTAAAGAGTTGTATGACATGCTTTCTAAGGTGAATGTAAATTTGCCTTTGCTCAATGTAATTAAAAATATTCCTTCCTATGCTAAATTTTTCAAGGAATTGAGCACAAATAAAAGAAAGTATGCCCCGAACGAAAAAATTGTGGTTTCGGACCAAGTTAGTGCTGTTTTTGAAAAGAATTTGCCTCATAAGCTTAAAGACCCCGATAGTTTTAATGTGATGATTTCTTTGGGGGACTCTAAGAAAGTGAGGGCAATGTTAGATTTAGGAGCTAGCATTAACTTGTTGCCTTATTCTTTGTTTGTGGAGCTTGGGTTGGGTGAACTAAAACCTACTACTATGACCTTGCAACTTGCGGACCGTTCGATCAAATATCCAAAGGGAATAGTAGAAGATGTTTTAGTTCAAGTTGATAAACTAATTATCCCTGTTGATTTTGTGGTTCTTGATATGGAAAGAGATGCTAAAGATGTGAATGATGTCCCTATTTTGTTGGGGAGACCTTTTATGGCTACCGCAGATGCGGTAATTAATGTGAAAGATGGAAGTTTGTCTTTAACTGTCATGGATGAAATTGTTAATTTCTCTATCTTTGATTCCATGAAAAAGCCATATGAGGTTAATGAGTGTTTATTTTGTGATGTTGCTGAAAATTCTGTGTTATTTGAGCATGATGTTGAGGGCTCTCTTGTTTCGAGTTTGTGGATGAGTTAGTTATGGAAGGTGTTTTTGATCAAATTGAGGCGAGGGCCATTCTTGCTGAGATGGATGTTATGGAGGAAATTACTGAAAAGGTTCCTTTGGAATCTTTAGGTAATTTTAATCCTAAGCATTTGCCATCTATTGTCTCTCCTCCCGAATTAGATCTTAAACAACTTCCATCTAGCTTAAAGTATGCTTTTCTTGGTGCAAATGATTCTTTGCCTGTTATTATTGCTTCAGACTTAACGAGTGCGGGAAAGAAGGTTGTTGGATGTGTTAAAGCGACATAAGTCCGCACTTGATTGGAGCATTACTGACATAAAAGGAATTAGCCCAACCATGTGTATGCACAAAATCCATATGGAGGATGATGCCAAGCCAGTCCGGCAGAATCAAAGGAGGATGAATCCGCACATGCTTGAAGCGGTAAGAAAAGAAGTCTTGAAAGCTGTTGGATGCGGGTATTATCTATCCTATTTCCGATAGTACGTGGGTAAGTCCTGTTCATGTGGTTGCTAAAAAGTCCGGAATTCTTGTTGTTAAGAATGAGGATAATGAGCTTTTGCCTACTAGAATGGTCACTGGTCAACGCATGGTTATCGATTACCGAAAACTTAATGCGGCGACTAGAAAGGATCACTTTCCTTTGCCATTTATTGACCAAATTCTAGAGAGGCTGGCTGGTCAAGAATATTATTGTTTCTTAGATGGTTTTTCAGGCTATAATCAGATTCCCATTGCTCCGGAAGATCAGGAAAAGACCACATTTACATGCCCTTTCGGAACATTTGCATATCGGAGGATGCCCTTCGGTTTATGCAATGCTCCTGCTACATTCCAAAGGTGCATGATGTCGATCTTTTCTGAGATGATTGGTAGGTTTGTTGAGGTATTTATGGACGATTTTTCGTTGTATGGTAATTCGTTTGATGCATGCTTAGATAATTTGACTTTGGTTCTTAAAAGATGTTGTGATACCAATTTAACTTTAAGTTGGGAAAAGAGTCATTTTATGGTTAAGCATGGAATTGTGTTGGGTCATTTGGTCTCAAGAAAAGGGATTGAAGTTGACAAGGCAAAAATTGAGATAATATCTAAATTGCCTCCGCCAACAAATGTTAAAGGGATTCGTAGCTTTCTTGGTCATGCGGGTTTTTATCGGGGTTTTATAAAAGATTTTTCTAAAATTTGTAAGCCGTTAACAAACTTGCTTGCTAAAGAGACGGAATTTGTGTTTGACCAAGAATGTCTCAATTCTTTTAATTTGTTGAAGGAGAAATTGACTTCAGCCCCTATTCTTGTGGGTCCGGATTGGACTCAACCTTTTGAGATAATGTGTGATGCATCCGATTTTGCGGTGGGTGCAGTTTTGGGTCAGAAAATTGATAAAAAGTCACATGTGATCCAATATGTAAGTAGAATGTTAAATGATGCTCAATTGAATTATACTACAACCGAGAAGGAATTCTTGGCGGTGGTATTTGCTTTGGAAAAATTCCGTTCTTACTTGCTAGGATCTAAAGTGATTATTTATTCGGACCATGCTGCATTGCGTTATTTGCTTTCCAAACAAGATGCCAAACCCCGATTGTTAAGATGGATGTTGCTTTTACAAGAATTTGATATTTCCATCAAAGACAAAAAGGGTTGTGAGAATGTTGTGGCGGATCACTTGTCTAGACTTGAAAAGGGATGTGTGAGTGAAATTCCCTTGAATGAAAATTTTCCCGATGAGCAGTTATTTGTTGTTAAGGATTGTGAACCTTGGTATGCCGACATTGTAAATTTTTTGGCTACGGGGGTTCTAAATCCAGATTTTTCAAGTCAAGAAAGGAAAAGATTTTTGTCAATGGTTAAGCAATATTATTGGGATGACCCATATTTGTTTAAACATGGTCCCGATATGGTTATTCGTAGATGCATTCATGAAAATGAGCAACAAAATGTTCTTTCTTTTTGTCATGAATTGCATTGTGGAGGTCATTTTAGTGGAAAGAAAACCGCTCAAAAAGTGTTACAATCGGGTTTCTTTTGGCCAAGTCTTTTTAAAGATGCATACATTTTTAGTAAAAGTTGTGACAGGTGCCAAAGAACCGGTAACATTGGTAAGCGGGATGAAATGCCTCTCACGAATAACTTGGTTGTGGATTTGTTTGACGTATGGGGCATAGATTTTATGGGTCCTTTTGTTGTTTCATGTGGTTTTGAATACATTTTAGTATCGGTGGATTATGTGTCAAAGTGGGTGGAAGCAATTCCTACCCGGACTAACGATGCTAATATTGTTGTCAAGTTTGTCAAAGATGTGATTTTTAGTAGGTTTGGCGTTCCAAGGGCGATTATAAGTGATGGTGGTTCTCACTTTTGCAACAAAATTTTTGGAGCACTCATGAAGAAGTATGGGGTGAATCACAAGGTTGCAACCGCGTATCATCCCTAAACTTCCGGGCAAGTGGAAGTGAGTAACAAGCAAATAAAGGCCATTCTTGAAAAGACGATGAAGCCAAACAGGAAGGATTGGGCCTTGAGGTTAAATGATGCATTGTGGGCGTACCGTACCGCCTACAAAACGCCAATTGGAATGAGTCCTTACCGGCTAGTCTTTGGGAAAGCTTGTCATTTGCCGGTGGAGATAGAGCATAAAGCATTTTGGGCAATCAAGGAGTTGAATATGGATTTGCAACTAGCCGGTGAGCAAAGGTTACTTCATTTGAATGAGCTTGAAGAGCATCGGTTGGAGGCATATGAGAACTCCCGGTTGTACAAGGAGAGAACAAAAAGGTACCATGACAAAAAGATTTTGCACAAGGAACTTATTCCGGGAAGCAAGGTGTTGTTGTTTAATTCAAGATTGAAGCTTTTCCCGGGAAAGTTACGTTCTCGGTGGAGTGGTCCGTTTGAAGTAGTGAATGTATATTCTCATGGAGCCGTGGAATTGGTGAATCCGGTTACTAACAATAGGTTCAAGGTCAATGGACAAAGAGTGAAGCCTTATTTGGATGGAGTTTCGGGGTCGAAGGATGTTGAGAGGATCGAGTTGAAGGATCCGTAAGCGTTGAGGAAGTCAGTCCGTCGAGCTAACGACGTTAAACAAAAGCGCTGCTTGGGAGGCAACCCAAGGTAAGTAGTAAATTGTAGTGCCCTTCAATTTAATTTTTTTTCTTTGTTTTCATCACTTTGAGGACAAAGTAATCATTAAGTTTGGGGGTGGAGAGTTTTAGTTTTCATTTTAGTTTTCATTTTATTGTTTGTTTTATGAAAAAAAAAAAAAAAGCTTTGTTTTTTTGCATTTCGGGAACGTGTTGAACTACGGTGACCTGAGCCTATTGTTGTTGGGTAGTCCGCCCACATCAATGGGGACGTAGGCAGCGAAAGTGCGGTCAAAATATGGGTCGAATTGTAATGTATCAATAGATATTATGCTTGGTGTTTGTTTGCTTGGTGTTGTGTAGGTAGTTGGCCAGGAAAAAATCCCACTGGACATGTGGGCGACCGCTCATGGTTTTGGGGGCGACCGCCCATGCCTGGTTTTGTAAAGATTGTGAAGCTCCTGGATAGGTGGGCGACCGCTTAGGGTCATTTGGGCGACCGCCCATGCTTGGTTTGGGAAAGTATATGGAGTTTTTGGAGGAGTGAGCGGCCGCCCAGGGTTGTGTGTGCGACCGCCCATGCTGGTTGAACAAAAAGGGAAGAACTTGCTGTGCTGGTGGGCGTTCGCCCACAGGTCAATAAGCGACCGCCCACGTATAAATTTTGAAATATGGATAAACCGCTGGACAGGTGGGCGACCGCCCAGGATGGAGTGAGCGACCGCCCATAAAGAAAATAGGGCGTTACAATTAAGCCTTGAAACAGCCGCCGCTTCACTCTCCCTTCTTTATTTCAAAATTCAAAAACCCTCTCTTTATCTCTCTAAAAACCTCCGCCTACTCTCTTCCTCTCTCTAAGATTTCTCTCCCCAAACACCCAAATCCTCCAATTTTCTTCCATAATTTGTCTTCCCCTACCATACCCAACCTCTTAAACCAAAGATTTGAACCCAATTTCCACCATTGTTGCCAAGAATTGTGAAGAGATTTCGAAATATTGCAAGTGGTGAAGAAGGTTGCACAAGGCTTGATTTTGGAGTTCAAAAGCAAAAGGGTTCTTGTGATACTCATTGTGCAAGGAAAGGTTGTTCTTCTCAGTTCATCTTCTTCAACTCCGGTCAAATTCCGGCGAACTCCGGTGACTATTCCGGCTAAGTAAGATTTTCAATTCAATCTTATTTAATACTTTCTCTGCGGAATTTGTGAGCATATTGGTAAAAAAAAAAAAAATGTCTAGACAAAGAAATGCTCCCGCTCCGGAGCCGGTTGTTGAGTTTGATGCAACGAAGTTTATTGGGGGTAAAGCGAAGACGTTTTTTGACAAATATGCAAACAAGGGATTTTCTGTAGAAAATGAGTTTAACCCCAATGAACTTGGGTTGGATGATATCTTTGCTAGATATGGTTGGGGTAATTTAGCAAGCCGCCCGACTAATAGAGGTTCAAAAGTGTTGGTTCGGGAATTTTACGCAAATGCGTTTGAGGCAGGGCAAGCAAGGAAGTGTGGTTGGGTGAGGGGAACAAATGTGTATTACAATGGTGAGGATATCAATAGATACTATGGGATGGAAGCGCCTGGGCATGAAAACAGTGCTTGTGACTATTACAATAGTGCGAAGATCATGGAGTTGAATGTGGCAGGGAACCTTCACATGTTGGAGCCTTATTTTGTGAATATTAATGTGACACTATTGAGAAACGGGAATGTGAAGAAGGCTAGGGACATGGACTTGAGGATGCGCGCTTTGCATCGATTCATTTGCGAGCGTATTATGCCTACTTCACATTATAACGATGTGCATTGGAGAAGGGCACTGTTGATGACCGTGGTGTTGTCCGGTCAAAGGTTCAATACTGGATTGGCGATATCCAAAGAAATTGTGAACACCATTAAAACAATTGGGCGATGCAATTTTAGCTTCCCGTTGTTGATATCTGGTTTGATAGAGAATAGGGGAGTGAGTTTTCCTCGGTTGCGGATTGTTAGGGATATTGTGTCGAGCGGGACGGCGGTTAGTAAGAGGTCCCTTACTATTAAGGGGCATGCTCAGTTGCATCCGGGTGAAGGTTCTTCGAGAGGAGTGAGAGGGAATGAGGAGGATGATGAGATGGAGGAACAGCAGTTCACTCCAACGGAGGCGGCCTATTATGTGGGAGGCCATGTAGATGCGCTATCCGAGGAGATCAGGCAGCTCCGGGGACATTATGAGGTGATGGACCAGCGGTTGTTGGGTATGGAGGAGAGCCGAGACAGTGCAGTCTATGGCTGCCGAGGAGTTTTATCTTTGCTAGTATGTGGAGGCAGCGTATGGAGGATGCGCAGTCAGAGATGTTCCAGGAGATGAGGCACAGGCTTCCTCCTCCTCCACCGCCTCAGCACATTCCATACCAGCCGCCGCAATATCGTATTCCGGAGCAGATGAGAGGTTGGGGTTCTTGGGATGCGCAGCAGCAGCAGCAAGAAGAGCAACAAGAAGCAAAAGACTATGGCACCGGTTCGAGCTTTAAGTGGCTCGGTGGGTCCGTGGGACCAATTCTGGAGATAATTTGTGGTTGAAGGTACCCCTATCCTTTCTTTTATTTTGTGCATTAGGGACAATGCATGTTTTAAGTTTGGGGGTGTGGGGTACTTGGTTGTTTGTATATGCTTAAGTCACATGTTAGTTAGAATTTACTGTTTTGAAAAAAAAAAAGACAAAAATTTGAAAAATGAGAAAAAATAATAATTAGCTATGTCCTTTTTTGTATATAATCATTAACATTCTTGGTGTTCCCCTAATTGCATGTGATTGATTGTGACCGCTAGGAAGGATAATTTGGGTGTGAATATGTATATGCAAGTTGGTATATTTTTTGGTTAATTGTAAAATATTACTTAAGAGTTATAATTGAGTCATAAATCTCTTAGTTGTAGTTTCGTGCACTTGTGGAAATATGCTCTTTGTTGGTAATTTTGATTCATTTTTATAAAGTTCAGAGTACACCCTCATCTTTTAAGTTAATGAATTTGTTTATCAATGTAGCAACATTAGGCAAGTCTTGTGATGAGTATTCCTTGGTTGTGATTGGAACCCCCCCTTGTGATCTTGAAAAAAAAAAAAAAAGAAGGAAAAAATAAAAATGAGAGCAATGGCAATGCAATGTATACTCGGTGAAACCTCCGGACGCGTAGATTAATTGGTTAGGGATTATTCTAGCTTAGCAGCATTTCGGGTATGCAGTAGCGTTATGGAGGAAGAGCTTTACCGCCGTGATGGTCCGTATCAAGCTCGATACCGAAATGGCTAACTCTCAAAGCCTTTAAATAAATCTCTACTTAGTATTAGGGGCATGGAGTTCGCTGCTACAGTGCTCCCTACTTGAACGGTAGTAGATTTTAAAGTGTGCTTAAAGGATCAAGTTTGGGGGGGGGGTGTAATTATTTCATGGGAATATTCATGCTTTGTGTCTAAAAAGTGTTGTTGCTTGGTAAATAGAGTCAATAAAATAAAAGATGATTGGTGTACTTAGCTTTGTAAAAATGAATCGTGGTTGTGAGAAAAGAGAAAGATGTTCTTGCATAAAGAGATTTATGGTGTAATTATAATGGTTAAGTAATATTTTACAATTAATGGAAAATATATTGATACTTGCATTGTGGAAAATATTATCCTGCGGTTGATGGTATTTTGGGATTTGCTGTATTTGTGGAACATGCAAGAATGGAAGGACATAGTTGATTATTTGTTGAGTAGTTTGCTTTTAATTTTTGTTCATTTAGTTGTTTTGTGTTTAGTTTGTTTTAGTGTTTGCTCGAGGACTAGCAAATGTCTAAGTTTGGGGGTATTTGATGAGTGAGTTTTACACTCATCCATTGACTACTTTTTGAACTTATTATTTGCTTAATCCTTGAGTTTTGTGTGTTTAATGGATGTTTTTAGTGTTTTTAGTTTCAGTGGTTCAAGTTTGGAAATTGGGAACAATTGGAGAATAAATCAAGTGGAAAAAATGCGACGATGTAAGTATGGGACGAATCGAATTATAAGTGGGACAAAAACAAGGCATTTGGGCCCAGCCAAATGAAGAAGTGGAAGGAGGAATGCAGGAAGAATGAAAGTTGGGCCACAGCAACAAGGAGGAATCAGTTGGGCCAAGTATATGGTTGTTGGGCCAAGCCGGTGCAAGGGAAGAAAGAAAATGGGCCTACCAGTCTGCCAGTGTGGGCGGTCGCTCAGGTTCTATTGGGCGGCCGCTCAGGAGAAAAAAATGTTGAAGCTTTGAACCTTCTGTCGGTGTGGGCGACCGTGCAGTGCAGTGTGGGCGGCCGCTCACGAGTATGAGTTGTGAAGACCAAATGTTTCTGGAGAACTGGGCGACCGCCCAGGGGTGAAGTGGGCGACCGCCCACGAGGCGTTTTGCAGAAGGCTTCCAGGCGGATTGGCATTAATGAGGATTGATGATTTTTATTAATGGTATTTGTTTATGGTGTTAATAAAGGGTTAATTGCAGCAATGAGTTTTTGGGAGAACATGGGTTATTTATTTTTTATTATTGTTTTTTTCAGTTTTTTTTGAGAGACCTATAAGTAGAGAGTCATTATCTTTTCTTTAAAACTTATGCAGAATTTTCTTAGAATTTCCTTGGTGTTCTTCAATTTTCATGGATAGCTAATTTCTTCGTTCTTGGAATTGGAGGTAACATTTTATGTTTTAAGTTTTACTTTTCATTTTTATCTTTGTGGTACTTGGGATTATCAAGTTATTTTCAATGGAATTTTAGAACTCTTGTCTTGATCAAATAATTGTTCTTGAATTATTTAAAATGTCAATTGTGAACCGCCAAATTTACAATTGAAATTAGTCTTGGCTTGATTTTCACAATTTGTTGAATCCCCGCCAAATGATTCATAAGAATTGTGGTTTATTTGGTGTTCTTAAGTTCTAAAATGGGTTTCTAACTAATTTATGAACGGGCCAAGGGAATAGATTAGTTAGAAACACTTGATTGCAAATCACCCGCCAAAGTGTCCCAATCATACTTTTGTAAGAACAAAACCCCAAGTGCACTTTGATTGATGAATTGTGAAACTTGAGCATAATTTGTGAAACCAATTCCGGGAATTGTCTCCTTATTATAGAAAACCTTTTATAATCGCTTTCACTTAATTTTTGCAAACACATTAATCTTAAACAAATCAACAAATCCTTCACTTTACAAACTTTTTGTTATAGCAATAATTCCTACACTTTAAATTCGTGTCTCTGTGGTTCGACCCGACTTACCCTATTTACAAATCACTTGTAGATAGTTGAGTTGGAAATTTATTTTTGACGTTTCGACGCTCGTCAATGTGAAGACAGCTTTCCTAAATGGAGAGTTAGACGAAGAAAATTACATGGAACAACCCGAAGGGTTTGTTGTTCCAGGTAAAGAGCAAAAGGTGTGTAAACTTGTAAAGTCATTGTACGGACTAAAACAAGCACCCAAGCAATGGCATGAAAAGTTTGGCCGAACTATGTTATCAAATGGATTCAAGATTAATGAATGTGACAAATGTGTCTACATCAAAGGAACATCTGAATCATTTGTAATAGTTTGTCTTTACGTAGATGATATGCTCATAATGGGAAGTAGTCATGATTTGATCATGAATACCAAAGGCATGTTAAATAAGAACTTTGACATGAAAGACATGGGATTAGCTGAAGTAATATTAGGGATAAAGATCTCTAGAACATCTGAAGGATTAGTTCTTTCACAATCCCATTACCTAGAGAATGTTCTTCGGAAATTCAATGTCTTTGATGACCCTCCGGCTAAGACACCGGTAGACTTGGCTCTACATTTAGCCAAGAACAAAGGGGAACCAGTTTCTCAACTGGAATATGCAAAAATAATTGGTAGTCTGATGTACTTAACAAATTGTACACGTCCAGACATTGCATATTCAGTGAGCAAACTAAGTAGGTTCACAAGTAATCCTAGTACTGATCATTGGAAAGCACTAATGAGAGTACTAAGATATTTAAAGTATACTATGAATCATGGGATACTTTATAAGAGATATCCAGCAGTATTAGAAGGATACTGTGACGCTAATTGGATATCAGACACAAAAGACTCAAAATCCACGAGTGGATATGTTTTCACAATAGGTGGAGAAGCAGTGTCATGGAAATTCTCCAAACAAACGTGTATAGCCAGATCCACAATGGAATCTGAGTTTATAGCTTTGGATAAAGCTGGAGAAGAAGCATAATGGCTTAAGAACTTCTTGGAGGATATTCCTTGTTGGAGTAAACCTGTGCCTGCTGTTATGATACATTGTGATAGTCAATCAGCAATAGGAAGGGCACAGAATAGTATGTACAATGGTAAGTCTAGACATATTCGTCGTAGACACAATACCATTAGACAGTTGATCAAAAATGGTGTTATCACAATTGATTATGTGAAATCATGTGATAACTTAGCGAATCCGTTTACCAAAGGTATAAATCGAGATCAACTGTATAAACTGTTAAGGGGAATGGGTTTAAAACCCACAACAAAAGAACTTATAGCGGACACTCAACTTTGAGAAATGGAGATCCCAGGCCCTTGGTTCAATGAGACAACCAAGTTATAAGTTTTAGTAGAGTTACTTGGAAACAACAACTCGGTTTATTAACCTGGAGATGTTGAATACTCATTCCCAGAACATCCAAGTACAAGCACGTACGGCGATGGTAAGGATAAGTTGAGAAAACTTTTAATGATTTCTATACCTACGGGTGGTGTAGTGCATGATACTCCTTATAGTGAGAATCACCTATATAAGCGAAAGGTAATTAGGCCGCCTCTAAATGAACGCTTATGAATGAGATACGAACCAGGGCCGAAATGGACAAAACGTGAGAACAACAATTGTTAGAGCTGTTATTATGTGAGTATTATTGTCTTGGTATACATCCGACAGTCACTGGTTCAAAGCGACTCGCTACTAAATGGCTAGTATATCCGATAATATTTCACTAGGGAAGATTCAAGGCCACAAGCTATCTATCCCGATGTAATAATAGTTCGTCGGAACTTTGGACAAAATTGCATTCATGCATTAATTGTCATTCATGTGGGGGATTGTTGGAAATGGGTAACGAAAGTTAAGTTAGACTTAACGTTGACCTAACTTCCTAACGGAATTCGTTAACTTGTTAACGAAGCAAGTTACAAAATGTATTCTACATTTAGTGTAGATTATGAAACTCATTTATTGTCTCAAAGCCATTTCCGGGTGAATGAGAAATTAATGACAAAGTTTTGTAACTTAACGAGAGTTGGTTAAAAGGGTCAATTTGATCGTTTGGATCAAATTGGATTTAAACTGTGTTTTTGGCTGATGATATTGTGCATTCTGGTGATCAGAACGAGTGGGGACTCTGAGCACGAGTCGTGAGCACGAATGGACCTTAATGGACGTTTGGCTCAAAACTGATCAGAACGAGTGGAAGCTTGAAAACGAGTCGTGAGCACGACTCGTGCCAAGGGGCACGAGTCGTGCCCTTGCTGCTGTTTCGAATAGTTGCACCTTTTCAAGTGAAAAGCCACAAAACCTTTTGACTCTCCTTATATACTTCCCCTCCGAATTTCAATATATACATACAGTCATTTGAGCCTCTCTATCCACATTTAAGATAGAATAACATATCCAAATCATTAGCATATTGTTGCATCAAATCCTTCAAGAAGCCTGTGCGGGGCAATAACTTCTTACGGAGTATTTGATTTGGAGTGCTCCTATCATATACTTAAAAGTCGTTTCATCATACTAGAAGATTGCCATTGAAACCGTAAGCACCTGTGCGGGGCAATAACTTCTTACGGAGATTGTATTTAATACAAGACTCGACTTGATTTCATTTGTTTTCAATCTCCGTTACTTTCTCCGTTAGTTTTCTGTTAAGTCTTAAAGAAGCCTACATCTAAGTCCAACATGGATTCATGTTTTATTTTTCACCATCTTTCAATTTTTCTTGTTTAATTATGGGATGGAGTAAAAAAACCACGCAACAACCTCTCTGTATGTCGTCGGGTTCTATTCACTTTCCCGCCATTATTGTAACCATCATCTGTAATTTACACAGGTGTGTCACCACCTTCCTGAGTGGATGAGAAACAAAGGATTTTTTGGAGCAACACCCTTGGTTCCAGACCCGAGAGTCAACTTTCTCGTATGAGCATTTGATACATGTATTAGTCTGTGGATGAGTGAAAGGGTCAACACCGATAAGGATCTCTCTGTTGTTAAAAATATACTTGTTTTATTTGTCTTAGTTATCTTCAATAAAAAACAAAAATTTAGGAAAAGGAGTAGAAAGTGAGGTATGCCGAAGCAAATCTCCTTAAGACAATATTTTGCCTCCGTAACTGTGCAAACGGAATAACGGTGAATGTCTCCCAAGATACAACGCTTTTCTCAAGAGTTAGATTTGCACTTAACTAACTTTGACGGGCGAACCGAAGATCTGACTTGCTATTTATCTTCTTACACTTAAAGACGAATAACACTTGAAATCATTTGAAAACAAAGCAAGGATTTCGAAAGATTTGAACTTGGAGAGAGTATTGATTGTGTTTGTGATGATTGTAATCTGATGTTTTTATGGTGTTGAATGAGAGGAATAAGAGGTCTATATATAGCATGAATGAGTCCACACTTGTGACTGTTCATATGAGTCACAAATCCCCAAGCCAGCAGCTGTTATCTGATTGCTCGGCCGAGCACCTCTGGTGCCTCGCCCGAGCATTGGCTGGTTGCTCGACTGATCACTTTAGTGACTCGTTCGAGAAGAGGTTAGACAGAAAGGCATGTTCCTAGACAGGTATGCTCGTCCGAGGCTTATGCCCTTCTCGGCTGAGCAATTACTAGAAATTGACTTTTGCCATTCACACTTAATATTTGACCTAATATTCCAACAATCCCCCACATGAATGGAAGAAGTCGACACGAAAAAAAAAGAAGAATAAGAGCATAGCTGAGAACTTAATGCATCAAGATAGGTGGCTTTCGCTTTGAACCTTCTTTAGTAAGAATCTATCGAGCTTACTTGACTGATCAGTGTAAGTAACATATTGAACTGTCAGACGTTATTGTAAACTTAAACAATAGACCAAACACATTTAATCCTCATATCAGATTTTGGTTCTCTGTTGTGTTCATTATTTTGGCCCTGAACTTTCTTGGTTTTGCGAGTGCTTTAGAGAATTTGCCTAAGAAAAATTCTCAACGAACCGACCATGTTCACACTTACATAGGTAATGTGCTATAAAGAGTATCCTACATTATCCCACTTGTACTAATTTACAGGATATAGTCATCATTAAAAGCAATAGCTTAACCTCTACCAATTTGTAGGCAACACTTTTGCAGTATAGAAATGGGATGAAGATAAACTTCCAAGTGCTTCTCTTAAATCAATCATGACTAGTTTTTCCTATTGAACCTAGTCCGTGGGATCTGCAGTCGCCAGGTTAGGTTTCCATCAAGTTGATTTAGATTTGTTTAGGCTTTAGCCCCATTTCTTTTGATGCACAATTTATTCTCTCCTTAGATAAACCTTTAGTAAATGGATCCGCTAGGTTATCCTTTGATCGCACGAAATCAAGAGCAAATTGTTCCGTTGTATATAAAATTCTCCGCCCTTGCTATAGCTGCTTGATTATCACAATGTATACAAATAGCAGGCACGAGTTTTGGCCATAGAGGAATATCTTCTAAAAAATGTCTAAGCCATTCGGCTTCTTCACCAGCTTTAACTAAAGCAATAAACTCAGATTTCATCGTTGATCGAGCTATACATGTTTGCTTAGAAGATTTTCATGAAATGACACCTCCACCGAGAGTAAATACATAGCCACTAGTAGACTTGGATTCATCTGTATCAGATATCCAATTTGCATCACTGTATCCTTCAACTACCGGAGGATAATTGCTATAGTGCAATGAATACTCTCTAGTTTGTTTTATATATCCTAAAACTCTTAATAATGCATTCCAATGCTCATTATTAGGATTACTAGTAAAATGACTTAGTTTACTTACAGCATAAGCTATATCCGGCCTTGTGCACTGCATTAGGCTTCCAATGATTTGGGGGTACTCTAATTGTTGTTTCGCATTTCTAGTATTCTTGTAAAGAACTATATGGGGCAGAAATGGATTATTAGTCTCTTTAAGACCATGAGAATTAAATCTCTCAATCATTTTATCAACATAATGTGTTTGAGATAAATTAATTCAATTGGAGGTTCTAGAGACTTTCATTCTCAAGATTACATCTGCTTCACCCATATCTTTCATATCAAAGTTATTGGTAAACATTTTCTTTGTTTTATTTATAACCTCGATGTCATGACCAAATATGAGCATGTCATCTACACATAAACAAACAAATACATATGTATTACCAAATTTCTTTGAGTATACATACTTATCACATTCATTTGTGATAAAACCATTCCTAATCATGACATTGTCAAATTTCTCATGCCATTGTTTAGGAGCTTGCTTCAAACCATACAAGGACTTAACAAGTTTGCATACCTTGTACTCTTGTCCTTTTACTTTGAAGCCTTCGGGTTGTTCCATGTAAATTTCTTCATTCAAATCACCATTTAAATATGCATTTTTTACATCCATTTGATGTATCTGCAGATTATACAATGCTTCAATGGCTATTAAGATTCGAATTGAAGTAATTCTGATAACAGAAGAATATGTGTCAAATAAATCAAATCCTTCCTTTTGACGTTTTCCTTTGGCAACAAGACGAGCCTTATATTTATCCACGGAACCATCTGATCTTAATTTTTTTTTAAAATCCATTTCCATCCTATTGGTTTAGAACCTTTTGGAAGATCAACCACTTGCCAAGTGTAGTTACTTAAAATGGATTCAGTCTCACTATTTACAGCTTCTTTTCAGAATGTGGATTTTGAGCTGTTCATGGCTTCCTTAAATGATTGAAACTCATCTTCAATCATAAAATTAGAGATAAAATATGGACAAAGTTTTAGCAGTTTTAGCTCTTTTGCTTCTTCTTGGTTCAGCATCCTCATTATTTTCTTAAGTGCATTCACGTGGTCTCTTAGGAGTATTTTCACAAATATTTTTTTATAGGGAACACGTCCTCGAAAAATTCAGTGTCACGAGATTCAATTATTGTATTGGCATAAATGTCATTTATTTCAGATTTATGTACTAAGAATCTATACGCACTACTATTCATTGCATATCCAATAAATATACGGTCAACGGTCTTAGTTTCTGACTTTGATCATTTAGGAGGTGGAACGACAACCTTTGCGAGGCACCCTCACACTTTGAGGAATTTATAGGAAGGTTTTCTTTCTTTCCACAATTCATATAGTATGAAACCAGTTTTCTTGTGTGGAATCCTATTCAATACAAAGTTAGCAGATAACACTACTTCCCCCACAAGTTTTGTGGTAAACCTGAACTTACAAGCATGCAATTAACCATGTTTTTTAAAGTTTTATTTTTCCTCTCAACAATACCATTTTGGTGCGGAGTATAGGGCGCAGTTGTTTGATAAATGATTCCAAATTTGGAACATAGGTCACTAGATTTCGTCGATTCATATTCACCACCCCTATCAGACCTTAATACTTTAATTGACTTTTCAAGTTGATTTTCAACTTCATTTTTGTAAATGATGAAAGCATCCATTGCTTCATATTTACTACTTAACAAATAGACATAACAATATCTACTTTGATCGTCAATGAAAGTAACAAAGTATTTCTTACCACCTCAATTTGGGACAAACTTTAAATCACATAAATCGCTATAAATTAAACCCAACAGTTGGCTAGTTCTTTCAATTGGTTTAAAAGGTTTCTTAGCAAACTTTGCTTCAACACAAATTTCGCATTTGTGACCTTTCATTGAATCAAATTTTGGAATAAGTCCTAAACCAATAAGCTTTCTCAAAGAAGAATGATTCACATATCCTAAACGACCATGCCATAAATTAGAAGACTCGCACAAGTAAATAGAATTATCAATCTTATTAATAGCTTGTGGGTGCAAATAGGTGGACTTCTTGTCCACTACAACAACGTTTGCCTTAAACAGGCCATCTAGCAAGTATTCTTTCCCAACATACATTCTTCCATTAGTAAGTACAAACTTATCAGATTCAAATACAATTTTGAAACCATTCCTATTAACCAATGAGCTAGAAATTAAATTCTTTCTTATGTCGGGTACATGCATCACATAGTTGAGAGTAAGCTCTTTTTCCGATGTGAACTTCAAGATCACCTTCCCAATGCCTTCAATTTTGGAAGTTGTGGAATTTCCCATATAGAGAAAATCTTCACGTTCCATCTTCTTGTATTCTACAAAAAAAACTTTTGTCGGCAGATATGTGACGAGTGGCTCCTGTGTCCACCCACCAATCTTTGACGTTTGACTCTATGTTGGCTTCACATACAATAGCGGACAAACTTACTTCGGAGACACCCACAGATAGAGTATCTATTTCTGTCATGCTTGCTTGGGGAGGCTTATTCTTCTTATTTCGGAAATCTTTTGTCCGGTGACCGCTTTTCCCACAATTGTAGCAGTCTCCTTTGAACTTGAAGCATTTGTTGATGTCATTACTTGTCTTCTTCTTCTTAGAAGAGTTATCATGCTTCCTTTTATTGTTCTTAGGTCTGGAGTCTTCCACCATGTTAGAGCAGGTGGGTTGCTTCCTCTGTCGTCGCCGGGGAGCTCTTGGCGAGGAGACCTTAGGAGAAGTTTTAAAAATAAACGGGAGGGGGAGGATCGACCCGTTCAGTAGAATTTCGAAGAAAGACTGTTTGCAGTAGGTGGAGACATTTCTTTGGCCCCTTCAAAAGTCACTGCATCACAATTGTCCTCTTCAATACGAAGACGAACAAGCAAGTCCGCCATTGACATCTCTTTGCGTTTATGCTTGAGATAGTTTTTGAAATCTCTCCATGAAGGAGGCAACTTCTCGATCATACATGCAATTTGGAAAGACTCGCTCAATTGCATGCCTTCAGCTTCAATGTTATGCAACAAAACTTGTATCTCTTCAACCTGATTCATTACAGTTTTAGAATCAATCATTTTAAACTTCAAAAATTTTGCAACAAAGAATTTCTTTGTTCCAGCATCTTTGATTTTATATTTCTTGTCAAGAGATTTCCAAAGTCCCTTTGCAGTTTGAATGGAGTAGTACACATTATACAATGTGTTGTCTAGTCCATTCAATATGTAGTTCCGGTATAGATAGTTAGCATTTTTCCATGCATTAATAGCCGACTGTGCTGCCTTGTCCACAATACCTTCTGCTACAGGACATTCTTCATGCAAGAACTTCACTAATCCAAGCGTTGTAAGATAGAACAACATTTTCTGTTGCCAACGCTTGAAATCAGTCCCATTGAACTTTTCCGGTTTCTCGTACTGCGAGGCCGGTGGCATCATAAGCTGATTAGCACTTGAAGTGCTCCCTATTGCATTTGGAGTAGTTGCAATAGTCTCACTGCTATTGGATTCATTTCCGTTAGCCATTTTCTGTTACGAAAATAGAAAATCAAATAAGAAAGGAGATGAAGTAGAGAAGATACAAATAGAGCAAATACCAAATATTGTCTTAAGATTGTTGTTAAAAATATACTTGTTTTATTTGGCTTAGTTATCTTCAATACAAAACAGAAATTTAGGAGGAGTAGAAAGCGAGGTATGCCGAAGCAAATCTCCTTAAGACAATATTTCGCCTCCGTAACTGTGTAAACGGAATAACGACGAATGTCTCCCAAGATACAACGCTTTTTTCAAGAGTTAGATTTGCACTTAACTAACCTTGACGGGCGAACCGAAGATCCGACTTGCTCTTTATCTTCTTACACTTAAAGACGAATAACACTTGAAATCATTTGAAAACAAAGCAAGGATTTTGAAAGATTTGAACTTGAAGAGAGTATTGATTGTGTTTATGATGATTGTAATCTGATGTTTTTCTGGTGTTGAATGAGAGGAATAAGAGGTCTATATATAGCATGAATGAGTCCACACTTGTGACTGTTCACATGAGTCAAAGTCCTAAGCCAGCAGCTGTTATCTGATTGCTCGGCCGAGCACCTCTGGTGCCTCGCCTGAGCATTGGCTGGTTGCTCGGCCAAGCACTTTAGTGACTCGTCCGAGCAGAGGTTAGACAGAAAGGCATGTTCCTGGACAGGTATGCTCGGCCGAGGCTTATGCCTTGCTCGGCCGAGCGGTTACTAGAAATTGACTTTTGCCATTCACACTTAATATTTGACCTAATATTCCAACACTCCCCCCTAATCTTAGATAGTTCGTTCTATCTATTTGAATACGTAATTTTTGCCACAACGAAAGCTCTCGATCACCGGCGAGAAAAGGGAGTTTAATCGCTCTTCTTACTTTTTTAGCTATAGTCGTCAACAAGGCAAAAAGACTGTTGCTTCTTACTTTATAAGCTAGTCATAACAAGGCAAAATGACGATCTGGCTCTTTGAAACATGGTTCTTGCCCCCCTCTCCCCTTGCCTTTTGACTTTTGAGCTCGTTCAGTCGTTTGTTTCGTTATCCCTTTCTCTCACGTTCGTTCGACTGTTTGCCTCACCGATATGGTGGAGGTTGGTTGATATGGTGGAGGTTGGTTGAAGATGATGTTAATGAATTAGTAGTTCTATGCCATGCTATAAGAAAATCGGCATAGCAGTGCGTTAGGCTACATGTGAGCTAACCTATTAATACTCCCTCCGTTCCAAAATATTTGTCCCATTTGCTTTTTTGTTGAATTTTGACCACAAATTTATGAGAGATTAATTATGTTCATGAAATTTTAAAAATTGTTGTTGATAATATTATTAATGGTGAATCAATAGAAATTTTTAGAATTTCATGAACATAATTAAATTGTCATATATTTGTGGTCAAAGTTCAACAAAAAAAATCAAATGGGACAAACATTTTGAGACGGAGGGAGTACATTATTCGACATTGAATATTTATTAATTTTATCATCAATATATAAAAATTCTGAACTATTTCACTCATAAATTTCAAAAATAAAATTTCAAATATTTAGAAAATGACTACTCTAGCATCTCCAAGTCCATGCTGGATGCCAGCCATTAATACACAAGTGTTAGGATGTGAATGGGCTGCCAATTGTCTGATATTTTATTTATTTTTTCTTTTTGCCAAACCTAAAAGCATAATACAATGAGTAATATTCAACACATTTTGGAGGATGGGGAAGTTAATGGTAGGTATATATGGTGGGGGCAGCTATAAATGGCGAGCATACTCCCTCCGTCTGACTGAAATTTTGAATTTTTCTCAAACTTCGTTTAACTCAAAATTTAAAATTTTTAAATGAATTTTTTTATTACTTTTCTTATTTTTAAACCCCACATTTAATGCTTAAAACAATTATCCACCGACTATTCCGTTTTTTTTTTTAAATGTATATCATATTTTCATTTTTTTTAAATGATAATTTTATTTTTAAAGTTCTACGATTATTATTAAATCCCATTAAATATACGAATAATCTCAAAAAAAGATGGGAATATGATCATATCTCTCTTCTCGACCACTGTAACGCAACAAATTCACGATTACAACAGTTGAAATTAATGGGATAATCTTCAAATTTGACACACTTTTAAGTAATTTTAGAACAAATTCAAATATATGCCTTTTATTTTCTTAGTTATAGATATTTCTACAAATCACAAAAAAATAGCATTATTAATTTGTATGTCAAAATATTTGTATTTTTGGATGAAGTTATGTGAAATTTGTTGTGTAAATGTTAAATGGGTGGGTATATTGTAAATTGTAGCCTATAATCTTAGGGGTAAATATCACGTTTTACTACCACAATGTTTGCACGAAATTCTATTTAAGATGTAATGTTAAAATTTTTGTAATTCTGTACACTACTACGTTCATGTTTTGTTGCAATTCATGGCAAGAATCATGTAACGAGCGTCTTTTAAATTTGCTCAATTTTATTTAAATTTATGCTATTAAAAAAAATTGAACTTGCTACACAGTACAACGAGTTTAAATTGCCAAAGCAGGCCACAACCGATTCAAACCGGGCCACAACCGATCAAAACAAACCAAAGGTACAAACTCCGTCTCATTTTAAATTACAAAATAATAATTATTAATAAAAAAAATTAAATAAAAATATTATTTTTTCCATCTCAAACAAATACTTTTAAAAATATACTTCTATAAAAAATTATAATCTTCATTTCAAAAATAATAGTATTACTTTCGACTTAAAATGAATAACCAAAATATAATACTACATTTTTTGTCCAAAAAAATAAATTAATTTTAAAAAAGCATATTTAAAGTATTATTTGAGATGAAAAAAATAATATTTTTATTTACTTTTCTTTATTAATAATTATTATGTTGTAATTTATAGTGAGACGGAGTTTGTATCGGTCTGTTAACCATTACTCCCTCCGTCCCACTCAAGTGAGCCACTAAAGAGTAGCCGGGTTGACAGTTGTGTTTAAACATGCATATGAGTGTCCTTGTGAAGTTTCATCTTATTATCATTGATCTAGAGCATGTGGTTAGTGACCCTATAAAATATCTTACTTTGGTGACAATGATCTCCCATATTTCATTCATCTTTCATTATGTGGTGGAGAATTGTAAGTTAGATGCATCCATATAATTATAGTCTCATGTTCATGATAATTCTTGTAGATTATGTGTGTTGTAAGATCTGAGACTTGTTGTGCCAACGGCCAATTATATGAATTGAACAAATCCCAAAAATATTTTATTTGTTTTATTTAGTTAGTTAGTATTTATTTTGTTTTACTCGAGGACGAGCAAAAGATAAGTTTGGGGGTATTTGATGGATGTGGTTTTACCCATCCAAAAGATATATTTCCTAGCTTATTTGATGCTCGAAACCTTGAGAATTTAATGTATTTTTTTAGTGTATTGATAGTTCAGGGGTTGATGTGCAACAATGCAGAAAAAGAGGAGAAAAAGCATATTTTCAAAGTTCAAGGGCCAAAACGTAAATCTTGGAAATTCAGGGACCAAACTGAAAATATGGAAAATTTGGAGGAATTTGATTTAATAAAATTTATGGGCTAAAGTGAAAAATAAAATTTCAAGGATCGAGGTGCAAAAGAATTTTTTATAGTGATTAAAGTGCGACGGTGCAATTCGAGACGAACCGAATACAAATTGGTACAAACTAGGCCAAGGTATGGCCGGCCACTGCATGGTTTGGCCAAGGAGAAATGGGGCCAAGGCTGGAAGGATTGGGGCCAATGCAAAAAGATGGGGCCAAGGCAAGAAAATTGGGCTGCTCTTTGTTTTGGGCATGGGCGGTCACTGGAAATTAAGGGCGGCCGCTGAAGCAAAGTTTCCCATGCCGTGAATTTTCTGCACACATGGGCGGATACGTGGGCCAAGTTGGGCGACCGCCAAAAATGTTTTGCAACGGATTTAATTCCGTCACAAATAAGGAAAACGTGATTTTCAATAGATTTGCACAGAATCAGTGACGAATTTCGGGAGATTTTCTATTTTGACAAGGATTTTGATCAGAATTTATTTTCAAAAAGGATTTTCACCTCCCTCCTATATAAAGAACCCTAGACTAGTTTTTGTATTATCTTGGTATCTTGGGATCTTTGGATTTTTTAATCTTTTGAATATTTATATTTTTCATTTTCTCTCTATATTTTTAGTTTAGGTTTTTATTTTAAAAATTCAAGGTTAATTTATTTTTATGGCCATTCAAGGATAATTTATTTGACTCGTGGATTGAGGTGAGTAACAATTTGATCTTTATGCTAAGGTTTTAATTCTTCCTATCTCTTTCGTTCTTGTTCTTCTCAACGGTTTTAATTATTGTTCTTGAGATCAATTGTATTGACCTTGCGGAATATACTTTTGATATCTTGAATTTATATGGATACAAACCATTGCACTTGCGTGGATAATTGTAATTTGACCATTGTTGAGAAGAATAGATTCAATTGAGGACCTAGCGGAAATCAAACGAGTCTAGGTTCCATTGTTCTTAAGCTTTTAATTGAAATTCTTGAATGTTTGTATTGACCTAGCGGAATATATAAACGAGACAGAGTTATTAGGGTTCTAATGTTCTTATTGACCTAGCGGAATATATAAACATCTTAACCTTATATTTTTGTGAATGAACCCAAGAATGAGATTGAATCCTTTTTATATGAAATAAAAAGCATAAAGTGATAATTGTTATGATCCCCAATCCATGAATCCCTTGTCTCTTGATATCTTTAATTTATTTATTTTTTGCTTTCTTAGTTTAATAGTTCAACCAATCAAAACCCCTTTTCCTTTGTTTTTTTTTACACTAATTAAATCAATTTATTCAACACACAAATCTCTGTGAATTCAACCCTTGTGTGTTGAACAAATTGATTTAATTAGTGTAAAAAGAAACAAAGGAAAAGGGGTTTTGATTGGTTGAACTATTAAACTAAGAAAGCAAAAAATAAATAAATTAAAGATATCAAGAGACAAGGGATTCATGGATTGGGGATCATAACAATTATCGCTTTATGCTTTTTATGAAAGGATTCAATCTCATTATTGGGTTCGTTCACAAAAATATAGGGTTAAGATGTCTATATATTCCGCTAGGTCAATAAAAGCATTAGAACCCTAATAACTCTATCTCGTTTATAGATTCCGCTAGGTCAATACAAACATTCAAGAATTTTAATTAAAAGCTTAAGAACAATGGAACCTAGATTCGTTTGATTTCCGCTAGGTCCTCAATTAAATCTATTCTTCTCAACAATGGTTAAATTACAAATCATCCACACTAGGGCAATGGTTTGTATCCAAATAAATTCAAGATATCAAAAGTATATTTCGCTAGGTCAATACAATTGATCTCAAGAACAATAATTAAAACCGTTGAGAAAAACAAGAACGAAAGAGAGATAGGAAGAATAAAAACCTTAGCATAAAGATCAAATTGTTACTCACCTCAATCCATGAATCAAATAAATTAGCCTTAAATGGCCATTAAATTAAATTAACCTTGAATCTTCAAAATAAAATAAAAACCCTAATCTATGATAAAGGGGAAAAATATAGAGAGAGAATAATAAAAATCAAAAATTAAAAAGATTCAAAAGATTCAAAAGATTAAAAGATGATACAAAAACTAGTCTAGGGTTCTTTTTTTATAGGAGGGAGATAGAAATTCTTTTTGGAAATAAATTAAGGTCAAAATCCTAGTCAAAATAGAAAATCTCCCGAAATCCGTCACTGATTCTGTTGAAAATCGGTTAAAATCACCTTTTCCTTATTTGTGACGAAATTAAATCCGTTGCAAAAACTTTGTGGTCGGTCGCCCATGTTTGCCCACGCGACCGCTCAGTTGTACAGCAAGTGCCTCGGCCAAACTTCCTTTATGTGCGGCCGCCCATGTTGAAGCCCATTTCCAGTTTCTTCCTTGGCCCAGCAGCCCTTGCCTTGGCCCCATTTTCAGCTAGCCTTGGCCCCATTTTCCTTGCATTGACCGGCCAACCCAGCCCTTGAACTTTGCAGCAGCCGGCCATGCCTTGGCCTTGCATTGGCCGGCCAATTTGTATTCGGTTCGTCTCGAATTGCACCGTCGCACTTTAATCACTATAATTTCAAGTTTTGCACTTTAGTCCTTGACCTTTATATTTTCACTTTGGCCCATGAATTTTATTAAATCAAATTCCTCCAAATTTTCTATATTTTCAGTTTAGTCCCTGAATTTCCAAGATTTATGTTTTGACCCTTAAAATTTGAAAATACGTTTTTTCTCCTCTTTTTCTGCATTGTTGCACATCAACCCCTGAAGTATCAAAACACTAAGAAAATACATTAAATTCTCAAGGTTTCGAGCATCAAATAAGCTAGGAAATATATCTTTTGGATGGGTAAAATCACATCCATCAAATACCCCCAAACTTATCTTTTGCTCGTCCTCGAGTAAAACAAAACTAAAACAAAATAAATACTAACTAACTAAGTAAAACAAATAAAATATTTTTGGGAAATGGGGTTTTGATTGGTTGAACTCTTTTGTTAGTGTATTATAAATATTTTCTTTTAATTCCTTTTTAGGGTAAATAATTTTCTTGTATTATTTTCTGTTTCTAGTTGTTTAAAAAAATTAAAGGTCATGCATGAATCTAATTCTCGTGAGAAGTTGGCCGGGCAAGTAAAACAATTAATTGCTTTGTTCAATGCGAAAAGTGCTTCGCCTAGTGTCAATATAATACAAGATGCATGTTCATGTTGTGGATTATACTCTCATGCTTCTAATGATTGTCCGTCTAGGACATATTTTCATGAGTATTCTCCACAGATGCAAGAAAAGAGTTCGTTCCACCCATGGCAACCACAATATGATTATTCCCCAATTGTTATACACAATGGAGGGGAAACCACTCAAGCCGGGCATGGAACAATTATGAGCCACATTAATATGATCCACCGCAACCTAAAAAGCGATCATGGGAAGAGGCTCTGACAAGTTTGAGGGAGAAAAATCGTCAACAAAAACAACAATTTGGTGCAGCCATAAGTAGGTTGGAAGCACAAGTCACTACACTAGTAGAGGCCTTGAGGGGTTATAAGCGAGATACTAGTCCTATCCAACTTGAACGTTATGAATGGGAGGACGCTTTCATTAGTGACAAACTACCGATTCTCTCTCCGTCTCCTGCTAGTGATGTTGTGGTTGTTGATGAAGATGTTGATTGTGAAGAAGATAGGGTGGACGAGAAACTAAAATATGATGAGGGCATTAATGTTGATGAGGTTGGGCCCGACTAAATTGACGAACATTGCCTCAAAGAAGATCTTCTCCATCCCATTGAAAGTGTGAAAGCCTCCATCATTCTTTTACCTCCCCCTGTTTTTGAGGGTGAAGAAAGTGGCAAGAGTTTGAAAGAGAAGAAGCCCAAGAAGCTTAAACGTCAAAAATTCCATTGGGCACCAAACAATATCAAAGCTCAAGGATTTTACATGGGGCATGAACTGAATACAAGGACCCGCGAAACCATGAAGTGGGCCAAAGGACCGAAGGTGAAGTCCAAAAGTTAGCAACGGCCGGGCTAACGACCTTAACCAAATGCGCTAATTGGGAGGCAGCCCAAGAAGGTACGTTTTATTTGCTTTATTTATTCGTTTTGTCGTGTCATATCGTCCTTTGAACCCGAGGCATGTTTTTGTTCTCTTTGCTATGAGGACATAGCATGTTTTGAGTTTGGGGGTAGATATCTCTCCGAGTTTGTGGGTTTATAGGGGAGTGTATATAATGTCACCCTCCAAAAAATAGAAAATTTTAAAAATTTTTGTTCTTTTCATATTTTGGGAAGTTGGCTAAAGTCGATGATGATTTGAGAGTGATTTAATTTTAAAATCTTGAGTATTATTGTCAATATGGGAATACAATTGCATTGATACATGTAAAGTATGATTTCTCCACCTTTCACTTCCATATTATTTTTCTTGATCATTGTTACCAATTTAGGAGACCTTTATAGGATCACTTTGGCATTCTTGGGGTCCCTAGAACATGTTTGCATGACTGTCAATATCACATCAATTAGGCTATTCGAGAAGTGATATGTGGCTATTTTCTTTGAACCCTATTTGTGAGCCTTTAACTTTCTCGTCACTTATATAAAATTTTTCGCTAGAACCCCTTTTGAGCTTGAAAAAGAATGGAATCTCTCATAAAGTGGAAGGTTATCTTAGACCACCATTCGCCTTCTTTTGTACCCTCATTGTCCTACCCTTTTAACTTATACATTATTTTTCTCACCTTTTCAAGAAAATGAAACTAGGGAATGAATGGGAATATTTGGAAAATCAAAGGGTTGAGTGGAAAGTGGTCATGAAAAGAAAGAAAAGGGTCATGTTATGTAAAAAAAAGAGGGGCTTGAGCAAAAAAGTACTGAATGCACATTCTCCGTGATATATTTGTGCAAAGAAAAAAAATGAAAAAAAAAGTTAAAAAAAAAAAAGAGAAAAGAAAAGAAAAAAAAAAAAGAAAAGTCGAGCCCTCTGTAATGTTGAAGTGGAAAGTGACCAAAAAGGAAAGAAAGGTGATCAACCCCAAGTTTGAAAGTATGCAAAATTATGAGTTTGGAGGTTAAATCAAGGGGGTGGCATGGAGCGAAGTGATAAATTTCAAAGTGAGGATGCATGATGAAGACTTCTTAGTTTCACTTGCTTGACTTCGTATGTCCTTACCTTCAATTGGAACCGTGAACCTAGCCCGCGATTGTCGCAATACAGTACAAGCCGTAAAGCCATATTTGATTCCTAAAGAGTAGCCGGGTTGACAGTTGTGTTTAAACATGCATATGAGTGTCCTTGTGAAATTTCATCTTATTATCATTGATTTAGAGCATGTGGTTAGTGACCCTATAAAATATCTTACTTTGGTGACAATGATCTCCCATATTTCATTCATCTTTCATTATGTGGTGGAGAATTGTAAGTTAGATGCATCCATGTAATTATAGTCTCATGTTCATGATAATTCTTGTAGATTATGTGTGTTGTAAGATCTGAGACTTGTTGTGCCAACGGCCTATTATATGAATTGAACACATCCCAAAAATATTTTATTTATTTTATTTAGTTAGTTAGTATTTATTTTGTTTTAGTTTTGTTTTACTCGAGGACGAGCAAAAGATAAGTTTGGGGGTATTTGATGGATGTGATTTTACCCATCCAAAAGATATATTTTCTAGCTTATTTGATGCTCGAAACCTTAAGAATTTAATGTATTTTTTTAGTGTTTTGATAGTTCAGGGGTTGATGTGCCAAAACGTAAATCTTGGAAATTCAGGGACCAAACTAAAAATATGGAAAATTTGAAGGAATTTGATTTAATAAAATTCATGGGCTAAAGTGAAAAATAAAATTTCAAGGATCGAGGTGCAAAAGAATTTTTTATAGTGATTAAAGTGCGACGGTGCAATTCGAGACGAACCGAATACAAATTGGTACAAACTAGGCCAAGGCATGGCCGGCCACTGTATGGTTTGGCCAAGGAGAAATGGGGCCAAGGCTGGAAGGATTGGGGCCAATGCAAAAAGATGGGCCCAAGGCAAGAAAACTGGGTTGGGATTTGTTTTGGGCATGGGCGGTCGCTGGAAATTAAGGGCGGCCGCTGAAGAAAAGTTTCCCAAGCCGTGAATTTTCTGTATACATGGGCGGATACGTGGGCCAAGTTGGGCGACCGCCCACCAATGTTTTGCAATGGATTTAATTCCGTCACAAATAAGGAAAACATGATTTCCAACAGATTTGCACAGAATCGGTGACGGATTTCGGGAGATTTTCTATTTTGACAAGGATTTTGACCAGAATTTGTTTCCCAAAAGAATTTTCACCTCCCTCCTATAAAAAGAACCCTAGACTATTTTTTGTATTATCTTGATATCTTGGGATCTTTGAATTTTTTTAATCTTTTGAATATTTTTATTTTTCATTCTATCTCTATATTTTTAGTTTAGGCTTTTATTTTATTTTGAAGATTCAAGGTTAATTTATTTTAATGGCCATTCAAGGCTAATTTATTTGACTCGTGGATTGAGGTGAGTAACAATTTAATCTTTATGCTAAGGTTTTAATTCTTCCTATCTCTTTCGTTCTTGTTCTTCTCAACGGTTTTAATTATTGTTCTTGAGATCAACTGTATTGACCTTGCGGAATATACTTTTGATATCTTGAATTTATATGGATACAAACCGTTGCACTTGCGTGGATGATTGTAATTTGACCATTGTTGAGAAGAATAGATTCAATTGAGGACCTAGCGGAAATCAAACGAATCTAGGTTCCATTGTTCTTAAGCTTTTAATTGAAATTCTTGAATGTTTGTATTGACCTTGCGAAATATATAAACGAGATAGAGTTATTAGGGTTCTAACAGACCTACTCCCAGTACTACTGAAAAACCAAAACCAAGTACTGATACTGGATTCAAGAAATCAAGCCTTGACAATAAAAAATTCTCTGAGTCTGTTAAATGTAGGGCATGTCGTGGCTTTGGTCACTATGCCAATGAGTGTGCTAACATACTTAAAAAGAAGGGAATGAGATTAACTGCTACCCTTAGTGACAGTGAGGATGAAGATGAAGTGGCTAACATGTCTATAATCAACTACCATTCTGTGTTTACACTACAAGAAAAATGGCTTTTTTCGACACTTTTAATCCGGCACTTAATTTTGTGCCACAAATTTTCGGCACTTTTTTAATAAGTGCCACAAGTTTTCGGCACTTTTCAGAAACTGCCACAAATATCCGGCACTTTTTTAGAAGTGCCGCTAATTTCCGGCACTTTTACAAAAGTGCCGCAAATTTTCCGGCACTTTTTTAAAAGTGCCGCTAATTTTCCGGCACTTCTTTAAAAGTGCCGCAAATTTTTCGGCACTTTCTTAAAAGTTTCGCTAAATTCCCGGCACTTTTGAAAAAGTGCCGCAAATTTTTCGGCACTTTTGAAAAAGTGCCGCAAGTTTTTCGGCACTTTCTTAAAAGTGCCGCTAATTTTTCGGCACTTTATTAAAAGTGCCACGAATTTTCGAAACTTTGTCGAAAGTGACGCTAGTTTCTTACACTTTTAGTAATTTGCAGTTATTTTCCGACCGACTTATGTAAATGTTACTTGTTTTGGCGTTTTAACACATTGCAAATTAATGTGGTTGAACAATATTAAACAAAACACTCCCGACCCCGTGAGAGCTGATTTGCCCGGGTGAATAAGTATTTTGAGACGGAGAAAGTATTTCTTTTTTTAATTCTTGCAAATTCAATTTTGGTATCTTTTATTTTAAGAGATGGACGGAGTATATTATAACAACCCAAAATCGAGTACTAAATTCAATGACATGGGTAATTTTGTATCTATGTTTTTAATTTAATTTAATTTAAATTTCCTTTTCCTTTTCCTTTTTCTTTTTCTTTTTCTTTTTCTTTTCCTTTCCCTTTGAAAAAAAAAACAAATTTACTTTTCCTTTTTAAATTTTGAAATTATTTTTCCCGGTTACCTTTTCAGAATTCCCTCCACGTATTTTCCCTAATTACTTCCCTCCCCGTAACGAATTCCCTCCCCCATATTTTCCCCATTTAGGGTGCACTCCCGAGTTTTTAAATGAGAGAAAAGGAGGAAAAGGGAAGGGAAGGGAGGGGAGGGGAGGAAAGGAAATGAGACTCACCATTTCCCTCCTTCTCCTTCCCTTCCCCTCCAACAAAAATTCAGGAGCACCGGCACAACGGAAATCCTCCCCCATTTCCTCCCTTTTCCTTCACTTTCCCTGCAAAATCAAACTCGGGAGCGGACCCTTACTTCCCGTAACTTCCCCCGTCCCCATTTCTAGTTCTAGGGTTTTTTCAGAACAATTTCATCGCCATAGCCATCGCTCTGCAATCTCTTTCCCTCTCTCGATCAAACGCCTTCGCCGACACACTCCTTACTCTCTTCTGCTCTCGATTTCTTTGTTCCTAACCTGTTCGAGTGATTCTCTGCACTTGCACCCTTGCAGGTATGTGATTTTCTTTGAAAAAAATGCAATCTTGTTTTAAATTTTGAGTTATTGTTTCAATTTTTGACTTATTCTTGAATTTGGGTGTTTTTTGTAATGATAGTTATGACCCAAGGGACTGTTATGAGACACAGTAGGATTTTAGAGCAAAATTTTACTTTGTGCAATTTGGGAATTACTTCCGGTCCAAAAATAACTGAAATCATTGATCATGTTGTTGAGCTTATGACGGATCAATTTGGGAATTACTTTGTGCAGAAATTGCTTGATGTCTGCAGCGAAGAACAGAGGATGCAGATTGTTGCCATGGTTACTGAAAGACCCGGAGTGCTTGTTAGCCTCTGCTTGAACACACATGGGTAAACTTCTTTCTTTTCTCTTAGTAAATGGTATGGTAATTTCTATTTAAAATGCTTTCATTGTTGTTCCTTTTGCCTGAAGTGGTTTGGCTATTTGTTACCAGGACACAGGCAGTGCAGAAGTTGATCGAGACCCTCAAGACGAGGCAGCAGATTTCATTAGTTATACATGCCCTAGAGCCAGGTTTTCTTAATCTCATTAAGGATGTTAATGGAAACCATGTAGTGCAGCGTTGCTTGCAATGCCTTAGCAATGATGAAAACAAGGTATCTTATATGTTCATATATCGGTTGTCATTTACATTTCTATGATTCATTTCCTTGTAAATAAACACAATGCTTCATGTGTATATATGCTACTAACATCGTTAAAAGTCAACATTTTTAAATTTCTCTAAAAGTCATAAATGGACAATCATTTAGGAACGGGTGGGTTGGATAAATATTAAAAAAAAACTATTATTATCACTACGACATGCATTTTCATAGTATAAGTATCTTACAGTTATTTTTAACCTTCACACTGTACTCCTTTAATTTTATTTTGGGGACATGATGAGCTTTAAAGTTTGTGCTTCCAAATAAGCTGATAGCATTATCATATTCTATTACTTTTTTCATAGACTCTTTTGACATTTATACTCAGCTTGATTTCTCCCTTCTGCAGTTTATTTTCAGTTCTGCTGCAAAGTTCTGTGTTGATATTGCTACTCACCAGCATGGATGCTGCGTTTTGAATCGATGTATTGCTCATGCAACTGGTAAAGATCAAGAAAAGTTGGTCAGCGAAATTTCTGCTAATGGATTCCACCTTGCTCAAGATCCTTATGGGTATATTCATTTCTTTCTCTTTTCATTCTTTTTTTCCATCGCTATGTCAGATCCTTGTGCATTGACTTAATACTAAATTGAAGCATATTTTTGAAGTTTCTTATTTTGTGGGCATTTATTAATCAAGATTTATCTGAGCTTTATAGCAGCTAACCCATTTGATCTTGGTTATCCTTGTATTTGTTCCTTCAAGGTTTTGTAGCTAGTCTCTCCACCTACGCAACTTCATTATCTGGCATGGACACAGTGTAACCTAATTCTGAAGGTCGTAGTGTTTAAATGGAATGTCAACCCTTCTTGAGTGCTATCATTAATTTTGAATACCCATGATTCCTGTAGCTTTTCGACAAGAAACTCGTCCCTCAGAAAAATCACTTGAATTTGCAAAACCGCGGCCTAAAATCACATGCGTCCCCATCCTCCTACTTTTTACATATTCATTTTCTACCTGAAATTCGGTTCTGTGATTCATCAGATCCTCAATGATTTACTCTTACTTTTTGGATAATTGCCACTGTCAATAATTGTAAGAAACTCTTAAAATTAGAAATTTAAGTGGAATCTTTCTGTTGAGAGGCTGAAATCTTTCTGTTGTATGCTTGTGGAGTTTCAAAGGCTGGAATATATTATTAGTAAAACAGCATGCATCGAAATGTCTGCTTTACTCTGTAGCAAAACAATAGACATGTGCATCAATGAATACCCTTCTTCGTACTTTGGATTGACAGAAACATTTTCATAAAAATGTTTAGGTCACAGAGAATGGGAAGCAAGAGCGCCACCTAGTTGCCACAGTCGGCAAGTTCAGTGTTATATGGAACTTCCTTCCAACAGGTGAAGTATGGTTTTCATCAGTGCTATAGAAACCAGGTAGGTCTGAAGAGTTGCTACTGGTACAAGATAGTTCTAAAAGACGACTCCATTGTTGACAGTCGCTTCATGCACGAGAAATTTGTTGTCTCTGATTCACCTGAAGCCCCCCTTGTTGTTGCCACAACCATGAAAGTTAGCTCGTTCAGCATTTCTAGCAGGCTATCTTACGCCTAAATAATTTTCTCTTTTTTTAACCTGTGGGACTTTCTTCATACATTTATATCTACGCTGTTGTTTAAAAAGTTCTCTTCCTACAGAACTTTCTTTAGTATACTTCTAGTTAGCTTAATTTCACTTTTATCTCTAGTTAGATTCTTCTGTAGCTGTTGAGATGGCTCTAATGAGCCTCAACTATGTTATTGTTGTCTTAAAAATTAGTAAGTCGTAACCATAATATCTTCTTTCAAGCTTAGTACTCTCTCTTGGTATTTTGCTTGGCAAGATGTTACTGTTTCTTGCTTCCTGCTCCAACCATCTTCTCTGGTTACCTTCTCTCTCTCTCTCTCTCTCTCACTCTCCTCCCACCACCACCACCACTAGATGTGAGATTTAGTTGCAGGTTGTTCAGAAATAGAGAAATCTGGTATTGGAAGTGGATGGAATGATGCATGTTCAACTCTATCCAGATCAAGGTTTGGGCTTTAACTGTTAGACTTGGCTTTATAATTTTTTCAAAGTCTCTTTAAAAACTAAAGTAATTAATGCTATAATTGTTTGTTTGCAGGTGATGGATCACGTCTCTTGTAATACATTCGCTACAGAAGAAGACCATTATCTCATCACGCTTTTGTTTGAACAATTGAATATTTAGCTTTTGGTGTTATGATGTCAAGGCTTGATGTATACCTTGCTTAAACTTTTTAATTATTACTTTCTGAATGATATAATTTATACTTATTTTCTTTGATGATAATGAGAAAAATTTATCTTTTATATACTTTGTTATAGTTAGTCAAAATTATGTAGGAATGTGGCATTAAATATGCTTGAGATTTGTATCTATTTGTAGTGAATTTCCAGCAGCAATCATATCCGTCAGTTCATTAATACCGTGCAAAAGTGCCGGAAATGATTGGCACTTTTCAAAGTGCCAGAAAATTAAGGCACTTTTTTAAATGTCAAAAATTTGAGACATTTACAAAACTGCCAAAAATTTGTGGCACTTAAAAAACTGCCGAAAAATTGTGGCACTTTCATAAGTGCCGGATAATTGTGGCACTTTAAAAAAGTACCAGAAATTATGGCATTTCTGAAAGTGCCGGAAATTGTGGCACTTTTCAAAGTGCCGGAAAATTGTGGCACTTTTAAGTGCCGGGAAGTATTGCCGACGCGACTTATTACGGCACTTATAAAAGTGCCGGAAAATGTGCCGAAAATAGATTTTATGGAACTTTTTTCTCATTTGTGGCACTTAAAAAAGTGCCACAAAAACCTGTTTTTTTGTAGTGTTAATGTTTTTTTTGCAGATATAGATGAAGGAATGTCTGAAGAAACTATGGATGTGGACACAGATGTGAACACATCTGGTGTCACATCCGACCTATTGTTGAACTGTTTCTCTGTAAAAGGAGATTCTGAAGATGAGGATAGGGACATTCCCTATGAGGAACTCTTTGCAACATACAAGGAGTTGCATACAGATTGAATGAAGAGAATGGACAAGATTGAGGTACTTGTTAAGGTAAATAAATCTCTTTCTGATAAATTAACTACTTGTGAAGATGAAAAAGCTATACTTTCAAAGGAAAATGATGTTCAAAAAGATACCATTGCCAAACTTGAAATCCTTGTAACCAAAAGAGAAGTTGAGCTTGAAAAATTCAAAAATGAATGTGAAAAAGCTAAAAGTACTTTTACTAAGTTAAACAAAAGTAAAATGAAACTTGATGAAGCTATTTCTATAGGTCAGCTTAACAAAACTGGTCTGGGCTTTGAAAAAGGTAATTTTGTTAAGGAGGGATGTGAGGCTTCTACTTCAAAAAGTGTGGAAAAATCAAGTTTCAAAGAAAAATTCTTTTTGAGTGAGAATAGGCCAAGAAAGAGGCACTACATATGTCACTATTGTTTTTCTCCTAGTCACATTAGACACTTTTGTTATAAACTGTTAGGTCCCAAATGGTAGGAATCAGGCTAGAGGGGGGGGGTGAATAGCCTGATTATAACTTTTTTCTAAAACTTGTTTTGAAAAACTCTAGCTCACCGGTAAGTGATTTTGCACAGCGGAAATTAAGTTTTCAGTTTAGAGAAAAGGCAAACCGGTAAGACAAAATATCATGCAAGTCAAGACAAAAATTATTTCCAAGTAAGACAAACAAAATGAGCAGTAAGTGAAGTCAATAGGTTGTGACCAGTTGAGAGATTATCAACTGATTACAACTACACAACAGAAAACAAACAAAGCAATAAATGACACATTGTTTGAAGAGGTTCACAGTGTTAAATAACTGCTACGTCCTCTACCAAGTTTGGTCAGAACTTGGATTTGTGAAGGTGCACTACTTTATTAATGGATTCTACCTATTACAAGTTGCAAGCCAATGATTGAAAGGCTGCCAAACTAGAGGTGACCACTAACAAAGACCTGGTGTTTTCTAGAGATGTGCTCACAAGCTGAGCTGATTTCTCTAGGGTGTTGTGTGTGAATCAATCAATGTGTTCCATAAGTAGTCTAATTGAGGAACACTACAAAATTGATTGAGGTGCCAGTGTATAAGTCCTAACAGAGATGTCTAGTGAATAAAGGGACTTGCTTTGAATGCTTTGAACTAGAGAATGTGCAGGTTGGTAGTTCAAAGCAGCTCACTCTCAATAATCATAAATGCACCAACCTTCTTCAATGCTCCAGGAAAGCTATTTATAGTGAACTTTGAAAAGGAGCCGTTGTCTTTGAAGAGGTTGCAATGATGACTTGGGTGGCGAGGCATTAAATGGGAAGATCCTTGCATTAAATGCCCGAGATTGGATAGAGAGGATTTCCAGAGATAGATGGAGCTCGAGTCTTGGTTACTTGACATTCTCAAAGAAGGTACTGATTTGTTGCAGAGATGTCATGTCAGCATGCTTGCATTACCAACTTTAGCTAAAGTTGATGGCTGGATGGTTAGGAGCAATTAATGCACCGGCAAGCTGCTAACAATCTTGAGGAGTAAGCTATAACCGGTTACATAACAGGTAAAGGATGGACCGGTAACTCAACCGGTAAGATAGGTTAACCGGTAAAGGAGCTTTGACCGGTAAATGACTTCAACCGGTAACTCACACATTGCTGATGGAAATTCTCTGGTCTTCAAGTCATCAAATCTTGAGAAAAATACATAGCAAAAACACTGGGCACTAGCACTAAGGGATCCTATGGTACATAGAAAAATTCTATTTTGATCTAACTAAATTAGGGGTCCTCATTAATGCTTGTTATGATTGGGATTAAGCAATTCTAAGCCTAAGCATATATTTGACTAACAATCTCCTCCTAATTGCTTAAGTCCAATCACCCTAGGTTAGCATCTTCTTGACTTAGAAAAAGAAATGATGAAGAGTTTGTTTATTTAATATATCATTCCCCAAGTCAAGAGACAACTTGATGCTACCTAAGTAAGCTTACAGATAAGTGAAAAATAAATGATTGAAAAGGGGGAAATATTTTGAATGAGACCTGCAAGATATATCGGTTAGAAGCAGTTGGAATATTAAAAGTAAAGGAAACTCAAACAAAACACAAAGTTTAAGGATAAGAGATTCTCATTATGTTGTAGATCGGTGAATGAGGGAAAGAAAGACAAAAACATCATCGGTTACATTCTCGAGCCGCACTTAGGTAAGAGGCTTGGATCTTGATCGGTTAAGGAGCAAAGAAAGATTCGAAGGAGGATCTGAGGCTTTAGACTTCTTGGATGATTCCTTTGCTTTCTTCTTCTCTTTCTCATCCCTTTTTCTTTTCTTCCTTTCTTCTCTAACCACCAGGAGCACTTCATTTTTAGCTTTCACTTTGGCTAATTCCATCTCAAGCTCACGGTTCCTTTCTTGACAACTACTAAGGGCTTCAGCTGTCCTTTTGAGTTCTTCAATGGATCGGTTCAGAATGTCTTTGCCGGAAAGTTGTTGCTCACAAAGGATTTTGTTGGTTTGCCGAGCCTCATCAAGTTGTAACTGAAGATCTCTGATGACGTTGTCTCTAGCTTTTATATCGGTCAAGAAATTGCCAAGAGACAGAGCAATACCAGTCTTCAATAAATCAAATCTTCTCTCATCCTCCTCCTGATTGGACTTAATAAAAGAACGAGCTAACTCAATATTGACTTCAACAAAACCATCAAGCAAGGCTCTATGAAGATCTGTCAAATCTGAAGCAAGGAGTGGCCTATTCAAATCATCGGTAGGAGGGGTCGGTAAAGGAATGGATTGAGAGACCGGTTGGCTAGCCGGTAAAGGAGCATCGGTAACTTGAGGCAATTGATCGGCAACTTGGCTATCGGTAATAGGAGAAGATGGATCAGTAAGAGAGGTTGCTGGAGTCTGATCGGTCCGAGACACTTCACCGGTAGGGGAGATCTCAATCTCCTCATCCAATAATTCCAAGGGAGAGACAGGAGGAGCAAACGGTAAAGGAGAAGCAGAATTAAGAGGTTCAAGGGGTTCCAAACTCATCATCTCAGCAAAAGAAAGTTCCAAGAGCTCGGCTGCAATAGGGACTAACGGTAAGATGGCTTGCCGACGCCTTAGAATGTGAATTACTCTAAGAGCCAGCAGAAGTAATGAAGCTTCTCTAATGTTGCTCCAAGGTATAGGCTTGCCTTTCTTCATCACAGAGAGTCTGGTCACATTTGGCAATAAGCCAACCATTTTAGTAACATAACCAGACCAATTTAAAAGCCTCAACTCCAGAATTTGAGTGATACGCCCATTGATAGACATATACCGGATAAAGAAGTCATCGGTCGAAAGGGTGCTTTCAACCGGTCTGGGGGCAAAAGTTTCATACTGGCCTTGAATCCTGATAAACCGATTGTGTTGCTGAAGAGAGGAAGGATATTTCTTGTTTGGTTTTGGAGAAGGGAAATCGGTAACCAGTTGTTGCTCATCCTTTCCAGGCATGATTTCTTTGCCTTTGGGAGGAATTGGACGCTTCTTAAGCTTCAACACCTTAATCTTCTGATACCGGCGACTTATCTCACCGGGCCCAAGAGTTTTGGTATATCTAGGAGGAGTATCTTCAGGAGCAGCTCCAACCTTCATATTTTCCACAACATCAATGAAGGTGGACATTCTATCTTCTCTCCTTTGCCTCTGAAATTGATCGACAATAGATGGAGGCATTGGAGTGGGCTCGAATCGCCTTGCTAAGGATCTTCTCATGAACCTCAAATAAAGGTATTCCATCGGCAGATCGAGGAATAGAAGCTTTGGAGGTATAGAAATTGAGAGTAGACATGAGATCCTTCTGACGCATACCAGGATCATCATAAACAGGAGGAATTGCTGGATCATTCTCATCAAAATCAACATCTTCTTCTTCTTCATAGAAATCAGAGAGAGAGTCTTCATCAAAAATGGGATCAATATCCTCCTCCTGAACCGGTGAATTGGCTCTAGAAGAGGAAGGAAGAATGACTTGACTTACCGATTGACTAACCGGTAGAAGAGATGCTTGAATGGCTTTCTGAGTAGCCAACTCTTCAATGGTTGCTCTTTGACTCTCCTTGAGCTTCTCGGTTGCTCGGTAAATAAGCTAGCGGCCAAGGCTTCTTTGGAGAAGGATATCATCAACATTAATTGCCTTAACCGGTTCGGTAGATGCAACGGTAGGGGCTGACTAACCGGTAAAGGAGAAGCACCGGTAAATGGCTCGAAGCGGTAAATCTTCTCTAACCGGTTGAAGTATTTCACCGGTAAGAGGCATCGGTTGAACAACCGGTAAAGGGCTTGGCCTAATAACTTCTCCTCCTCCTGAAGCAAGAACGGTAACTGGAGAAGTCTCAGTACTACCTCCTCCTACATGTTGCATCGGTAAAGGAGTTGTAAAGTCAGTACTTATCTTCTCAGATCGATCAATCTCGGCGGCATCTTGGTCATCGGCATCGAATTACTAGAGTCGATAGAGCTGGAGCTTGTGGCTGACTGCTCTGCCCTATTAATGGCTTGATCATCAGAGCCATTAATGTCCTTGAACATTTCTTCAATTTCTTCATCAGGAACAGTAGCCCATTTGTTTTTGTTGGACTGAATAGAGTTGAAGAAGGCAGAAAGAGAATTATCACCCATACTCTGAAAGTCTCTGTTCAAAATCCACATAATCAGATATGTCACCAACTGGGACTGAGTCTTTGTTGATCTCATGGAATTGCAAAAGCTTTCGAAGGAAAGGAGGCAAGTGCTCAATAGGATATACCCAAGTGGGAGATGGTTCAAAGGTAGGATTGACTAGCCAGGGATTGTAATGGTAAATGTGAAAGGTTGGATTTCTGATCGGTTTGCAGTGACTTACCGGTCGGGTTGATGATTGACCGGTAAATGGGATTTTGTCGTTAAGAAAGTTGTGATCAAAAAGTCTTTTGGGAATGAAAGGTATGAAGATTCCCAAGTCTGTTTCAATTCTCCTTCTTCTCTCAGCATTTTCTTTGGCAATTTGTTGGGAAGATTTTGGAATAGGTTTGGATCTCTTGGAAGGGGAGGAGGCTGATTTTATTTGTGGCTTTTTGCTTTACGGTAGGGGAAAGAATGATAGAGATAGGCTTATCATCATCATCATCGGAAGACTCAAGTAGTTTTCTCTTTGGCAAAGAAGGTTTGGGAGCGGGAGGAGCATAAATTGAGCAACCTTTGGCCGGCTAGAGAGTTTCTTCTTTTGAGTGGTTTGCCGATTGGTTTATCGATCGGTTTCGGTAGCAGGTTCAGACTTGCCGGTTGGATTACCGGTGGAAGGCTCAGTCGGCTTACCGGTTGGTTTGCCGGTAGATTCTTTGATGGCTCTAACCATGTCAAACTTGTCAAAAGCTTTGCAGAAAGACTGAGGATACTTGGGTTGATTCTCAGAAGCTTGAAGAACTGCAGGGATGGATCTGAGAGCACGGCTAATCATCAGATAATGACAAGGTTTGGCTTTGTTGGTCTTGGTAGATGTCCTTTCCTTACGAAATTTCTTAAAAGCAATTAAAACAATCCGGTAAAGGAAAGCACACCGGTTGAATTCTCCTCCCATAATGATGGCGGCAATGGCTTCCCATTGTATCATGGTGATACAATGATGAGAGCTCGACCGGCAAATGAAGCATCGGTCAACGATATCAGCAATGGCATAGAAAACAGCATCAAAACCAGCTTTCTTGTTTGCTTCACCGGTAACGAAGGGATCAGATCCACGAACCTTTGCCCAAGCATCAATCATATCTTTCATGGAGATAGAAGATGGACCGGAAGAAGAGAGATTGGGGAAGGCAGCAGCAATAGTAGCTGGGCTAAAAGTAACAGGAACACCCGGCTAGCTTGAAATAATATTCTCATTCTCATCCACCACACCATTGTCAAACAATTCAAGAACCATCTCATAATAAATGTCTTCATTTCCTTCGGGCATTACGAAAGGAATAACTCCGGCGGAATGAATAGAGCTTCAATGGCACGGCCATCGTCGAGTCGAAAAAATTTGGAGAGAATGTAACCTCCATAGATGTCTTTCTTAATGGCCATCTGTGAATCAAATAATCATTCAAACAAAATAAGTTAGAATCAAAGAGATTTCTACAAATAATTTTAAGAGTTTAGATGATTCTAGAATTATAAGAAATCTAGGAGTCTTTAGAGTTTCAAAATCATACCAGAAATCTCAAGAAGTGAAGAACACAGATGGAGAAGGAGAAGATGAAGTATGAGAGTAAATTGCCGGTTGCCTATAGTTCTTTTAGAGAGAGAAAATCCAGAAAGTTTAACTGAGATTTTGAAATCCTTATATAGGGGACAAAAGAGCGGGAAGATGAAGAGGTGTGTTGGTTAAAGCAAAAGAAGCTTAAAGGTTTTTAACTGTCGTGCACATTGATTGACAGTTTTGTTTCACGAAATTAAAGATGTGTCATGAAAATATGAACGTGTGTGCAGCAGTTATATCAAAATATAATAAAGTACAAAAAGATAACCTTTTTGATAAAAATGAATGATACAGATATTACCTTTTTTTGATCAATTATTTAAAATTGATCTACTTCTTTTGTATAGGATCATGAGGAACAGGTAAGGGATAGTACGGTAGGTTGCAGACTGCCGCGGCGAAGGGATTGATGTGACTTGATAGGCAATGATGACAAATGAGCCGGTTAAATACGGATTGCAAATTTGGATCCGGCCGCAGTTCGTCGGTAAAGGGAAATCGGTAAGGTAGCTAACCGGTCAGGTATCTTGACCGGTAAGAGAGACTTTCATCGGTAAAGAACCATCGAATAGAGACACCATTTACCGATCAGGTATGTCGGTAAGAGGACCGGTAAAGGGAGTCTTGCCTTACCGGTAAGGGATACCGGTAAATGAGTACTAGCAAGCATCGGTAAACGAGTGAGGTCACCTATGATCTTTGTTGAGAGCTTACACAGATAACAAAGTTAGCACATAATGTTTATCGAATATCAATCATGCCTAGTTCTCCTCTAAGGAATTCAAATCTTTTAATGTCCAATGGTTTTGTTAAGATATCAGCTAATTGATAATCAGTATGGACTTTTAAAAGAACAATGTTACCCTTTTCAACATGATCCTTGAGGAAGTGGTATTTGATGTCTATGTGCTTAGTCTTTGAATGCATCGCGGGATTGTTGGAGGCGAGATAGGCGAGGTGTTATCACAATAGATAGGACATACTTCTTGAGGGATTTCATAGTCCACTAGTTGTTGCTTCATCCATAGAATTTGTGAACAGCAACTCCCGGCATATGTACTCGGCTTGATCGTAGAAGTGGAAATTGATGCTTGTTTCTTGCACGACCAGGAAACCAAACGGTTACCCAGAAATTGACAAGTTCCACTAGTACTTTTCCTGGTGACCCTACAAGCCGCAAAATCGGCATACTGAATATCCAATAAGTGTAAATGAAGAATCTTTTGGATACCACAAACCTAAGTTAGCAGTTCCCAAAAGATATCTTATAATTCTTTTAACAGCTTGCAAATGAGATTCTCTAGGAATTCGACTTGAAATCTAGCACATACACATACGGTAAACATGATATCGGCCTCTGGCGGTTAAGTAAAGTAGAGAGCCTATCATACCTCGGTAGAGTGTCATATCTACTTTCTTACCGGATTCATCTTTGTCAAGGTGTACATTGGTGGCCATAGGAGTGCTTTGAGGATGAGCAGAGTCAAGACCAAATTTCTTGATTAGATCATTGGTGTATTTGGCTTGATTTATAAAAATACCTTCTTGGGTTTGCTTGACTTGAAGTCCAAGGAAAAATGTAAGCTCACCCATCATGCTCATCTCAAATTTGCTCTGCATAAGTTTCTCAAATCTCTTGCATAATTTCTCGTTAGTAGATCCAAAAATAATGTCATCAACATATATTTGAACTAACAATGAATGACCATTATGCTTAGCAATAAATAAGGTGGTGTCGATTTTACCTCGTTCAAACTTCTCACTAAGTAGGAATTTGGAGAGAGTTTCATACCATGCTCGAGGTGCTTGCTTGAGGCCATACAAAGCTTTATTCAATTTGTATACGTGATTAGGCTTCTTGGAATCTTCAAAACCAGGAGGTTGATCTACATAAGCAAGTTCTTGAAGTTCCCCATTGAGAAAGGCACTTTTCACATCCATTTGATATAGCTTGAACTCTTTGTAGGCAACATAGGCAAGGAATAACCTAATGGCTTCTAATCTAGCTACGGGAGCAAAAGTCTCATCATAGTCTATGCCTTCTTCCTGCCTATATCCTTTCGCCACTAGTCTAGCCTTGTTCCTTATAATTTTTCCAGTCTCATCCAATTTATTCCTATAAACCCATTTCGTTCCAATCACGGTTTGATCACTAGGTCTAGGCACTAACTCCCAAACTTTACATCTATCAAACTGATTAAGCTCTTCTTGCATAGCTTCTACCCAGCTGGGGTCATCTAGTGCTTCCTCAGTCTTCTTTGGTTCAATATTTGAGATCATAGCAGAGGAAAATAATCCATGTTGATCCTCCATGCTTCTTAATTGGCCTCTAGTCATTCTAGGACCAAAGACATCACCTATCACATTTTCTAAAGGGTGATCTCTCACTGTTCTTACTTCCCTAGGGAGGTCTTGCCTGACCGATTCTTGTCTAAGGTTTTCTAATGGAGGAGTAGAATCGGTAAAGGGAGATGTGACCGGTAAAGGAGATCGGTTTGGAGAAGGTGATGGAGACTGGAGATCGGTAAGTGGGGAAGGAAATGGTAAATTGTTTGAAATAGGTTCAGCTTCAGGAGATGAATTAGGAAAATTAATATGAGGACTGGTTGGTAATAAATCGGTTAGCTGGGGTTGTCTATTGGATTGCCTAACCGATTGGGGAAAGAAGGAGTCATCAACTAAGTCTCTACAAGTTACACCACTTGAGGCTGAAGGCTGAACTGGAGATTGATTTGCATTAGAGCGGGTGGAATGATTGGAGTTTTGATTCTTTGGTTTCACCTGTCTCAAACACACCAGAATTATCAGTACTATTTGGAGCCTTATCAGACTCTAGCAAATCAAATTCATCAAAAGTAACATGAACAGATTCAACAATTTTCAACAACCGTTTATTAAAAACTCTAAATGCCTTACTGTGTTTGGCGTATCCAACAAAGATACCTTCATCAGATTTTTCATCAAATTTACCTCGGCGCTCTTTACCGTTGTAAAGTACATAGCATTTGCACCCGAAGATCTTGAAGAAACCAATGTTAGGGATTCTGCCACGCCATAGCTCATAAGGGGTCTTGTTGTGAAACTTGTTGACCAAGGATCTATTCTGGGTGAAGCAGGCAGTATGGATAGCTTCGGCCCAGAAATACTTGGGAAGCCTAGCTTCGGATATCATTGTTTTTCCAGCTTCGATCAAGGTCCTGTTCTTTCTCTCAACTACACCATTTTGTTGCGGAGTACCAGCAGCTGAGAAATTATGATCTATTCCATGATCATCATGATCGAGCAATTCCAAGATTTTTGAATTCGGTTCCATTATCGATCTCATGCCGATGATGTCACACTCTTTTTGGGTTTGCGGTAGACGGAATAATCTGGTGGCTACTTCATATGTATCATCTTTTGAAGCAAACATCTCCACGGGTATATCTTGAGAAGTCGTCTACAACAACCAAAGCATATCTGCTACCCCTAAGCGCGGTAGTTGTGGGGCCAAACAGATCCATATGTAGCAACCGGAGGCATCTAGAGGTGGACAAACGGGGCTTCTTTGTGGAAAGATTCTTTATGCTTTGTTTTCCTAGCTGGCAAGCTCTGCATTTCCTATCATGATTACTTGAGACACTTGAGGCAAGCCGGCAACTAGATTTTTATTTGCTAGCTTGGATAGATATTTGAAATTCAAGTGACCGAGTCTCTTATGCCATAGCCAGGAGTTCTCACTCGATGTTCTTAGCTACAAAACAAACATTAGTAACATTCGAAACATTGTTTAAATCAATAGCATATACGTTACCTTTTCTATATCCGGTGAGAAGTGTTTCACTGTAGCAATGTTTTTCACATAGCAATTGGAAGAATTGAAAACACAATGCATACCTTTATCACGAGAATTGTGATATGGAGAGAAGGTTATGTTTCGGACCATCCACCAAAGATACCTTGCGTACAATAAGCTGTACCTCTTTTGATGGATCCACGACCAGATAATTTTACCCTTTGCGTTGTCACCAAAGACAAGCTGGAGGACCAGATGCTTCTTCCAGATTGGTGAGGAGATCGGCATGTCGATCATATGCCTAGAGCATCCACTGTCCATAATCCAAACATCCTTACCGGCATCGGTTGAGGCCATTAAGCATTCTGAAATGAAACGGTAAGCTTATGGTCCCCTTATTCTTTTGGGTCCAAAGAGTTAGTTCCTCTTTTGGCGGCCATACCTGGCCACCACACGAGCTTTTAGACTCGGTGGGCCCCAGATAGGTGCTTCAAGAGGCATTCATAAGCCTTGTGACCAATAAAACCACAATTTATACATTTGTTAGATGATGGTGAGGGGCTTAGATGATTGGATGTTCAATATAGCCTTTGCTTGAAGAGTTCAGCGATTGAGCGAAACGGATCCTTTGGGGACGAAGGTAATGGATTTAGCTTTGTTGACCGGTTGCATTGGTTTGGAAGGTCTATTACCGGTTGGGGAGCCCTCACCGGTTGGTTGGCCGGTGACAGGTTGTCCGACCGGTTGGTCCCTTACCGGTGATGGCTTCCTTACCGGTTGTAGTTTCCTTACCCGCAACCTGGTTAGCAATTTTAATTCCACCTTTCTTTGTTACTATCACCGAGTGGAACATATTGTCCTAGCTCGGGATCGGCTACCTCGGTCCATTGGGATTTGTTTTTGCCCAAATAAGCTTTCATCTGTTCCCTTCCCTTGGGATAGGTGTGTGGAACTGACTTTGAAAGGTTTAGTTAACTCTCTCTTAATCAATTTGGATTGAGCATCATCAAATTTACCCATCAAGTTCTCGAGAGACAGACTTGGTAGCCGGTTTGTCATTCTTTGTCTTTTCCTTCTTCTTTGGAGGTAAAACTTATTCCGGTTGTAACATCTCGGTTAGGAGATATCGATCTTGTATGATAGTCTCCATAGCGGCTCGGGATTTTGTGAAAGTGTCAATAGTTTTAGAAAGAGAATTATTTCTTGACACAAGATCGGCAATTTGACAAATAGAAATGTTCGGTCTCTCGGTGAGTTCTTGATTATCTTTTTTAAGCGAATCGACTCTAGCTTGCTTTCTTTCAAATCTTTTATTTCGGCTTTCAAAGAGTCATTTTCGGTAGAGATTATTTTGAAATTATCGGCCATAATTTTGTGAGCTTCATTTAATTTTTCAAAATCGGAGAAGAGCTCATTCATCACCTCTGCCATTTCGAGACTTTGACATATTGGGCATAGGGTCAACAGTAGGGTCGAGGAAGAGGATGATGGTTCAAAATTGAGATCAAAATTTGGTAGTGATGATATCGGTTCAGGGTTAGGCTCGGTTAGAGGCTTTAAGTGAATCGGTCGGTTCTCAAGCATCGGTTGATAAGAGGCGATCGGTAAGGCTTGAGCTTGAAAGGTCGATTGAATTGGTTGCATCAACGGTCTGAGAGTGGGCATGGTTTTAGACTGATCATAAAGGGATCCACCTATGTTTTGAATTTTGAAATTATATGGATTTCCTGCATCTACCTTTGGAATAGGAATGGGATCATCAAAGTATGTCAAGGGAGATCTCATAGGTGGAGTCTGGTCAACATAGGATGATTGTTCATTGGAGTTGGGGTGTCTAAAGATAGGAGTTTGTAGGGAGATGGGTTTATCATAAGTTCCATCCATAGCAACAAAACTGACATCAGCATCTTCATCTGAGTCAACATAGTCAGCTTCCTCATTCTCAGAGTCGGTCTCAAACCAAACAGGTAAAGCCTTTTTAGTTGCATCCTCCGCTACTAAACTCTTAGATCTAGGAAATTTCTTGAACGGTTTCTTCCTCAGAAATTCATATTTCGGTTGAGGGCATTTGGAGGCAAAATGGCCGGGTTTTCTACAGTTGTAACACACAAGCTCACCTTGGGCATTTTTTCCGTCGGTTGAGGTTGAGGTTGAGGTTTGGCCTTTTCTTTGATAGTTCCTAGATCTGTGGAATGATGAGGATTTGGGTTGGAATGATTTGCTGTGGGATTTCTTAAAATCCTTAAACTTTTTGTAATTTCTAGCAAATGCAGCAAATTTATCCTCTACCTCAAGAGGTGTGCTAGATGAGGTATTGGCTTGAGTTGGTTGAGGCTGAGATATTGAGGGAGAGTCAATGGTAGTAGTTTGGCTGGTAAGCATCGAAGAACCGGGAAGATCTCGATGCGAGGTGGCGAGATAAATTTTTTAAATTGTTTTTGCACTCCACTCGTAGGTTGAGCTCTTCCTCATATAAGAACAAAGTAGACACAATGTTACGGATATGAGTAACGTTCAAGTCACGGCACTCTTTCAAAATAGCGACCTTCACATGCCACAAGTCTCCAAGAGAATTGAGGAATCTCATGTTTAGGTCTTTCATGGTATAGACTCTACCTAAAGATGCACAAGAGTTACTCACCTCGCAGAATCGGTCGTACGTTTCCTTCATTGTTTCATTTGGATTCTTCTTGAAGGACTCAAACTCAGCAACACTTTTGTAGAGTCTGTTGTCCTTGGCCACTTGATCTCCTTCAAAATATACTGAGTAGACTCTGCCACACTTGTTGAGCGGTCTCATAGCATTGTACTTGTTTGTACAGTCTGTCATCAAGTCCTGAGGTTATGATGTGCAAAGCTTTTCTGTCCAAGGAGTCACACAGTTTGTCATCCTCAGTCCATTCTTCTCGTGGTTTTGGCACATAAGTTTCATAAACCTCAAAATCTTGTTCAGACTCTCTATCTGCATGATCCATGAGAGGAGTTTTGGGTGCTCTAGTTGCAAGATTGATTTTCAGGGGTGTCATGGGACCATCTCTGACTACAGTAGTTAACCTATCATCTATTGAGTCCAAGTACCGCATGATTCTGTTTTTCCATACTGGAAATTCGTTATCGTTCAACATGGGAACGGATGTCAAGTTGTATGTTTGCATGATTTTTCCTGCCATTTTGGAATTGGCAATTCAAGCGGTTATGCTTGGAAAAATGATTTTCAAAAATTGTAAGCTCTGATACCAATTGTTAGGTCCCAAATGGTAGGAATCAGGCTAGAGGGGGGGTGAATATCCTGATTATAACTTTTTTCTAAAACTTGTTTTGAAAAACTCTAGCTCACCGGTAAGTGATTTTGCACAGCGAAAATTAAGTTTTCAGTTTTGAGAAAAGGCAAACCGGTAAGACAAAATATCATGCAAGTCAAGACAAAAATTATTTCCAAGTAAGACAAACAAAATGAGCAGTAAGTGAAGTCAATAGGTTGTGACCAGTTGAGAGATTATCAGCGATTACAACTACACAACGAGAAAACAAACAAAGCAATAAATGACACATTGTTTGAAGAGGTTCACGGTGTTAAATAAGCACTACGTCCTCTACCAAGTTTGGTCAGAACTTGGATTTGTGAAGGTGCACTACTTTATTAATGGATTCTACCTATTACAAGTTGCAAGCCAATGATTGAAAGGCTGCCAAACTAGAGGTGACCACTAACAAAGACCTGGTGTTTTCTAGAGATGTGCTCACAAGCTGAGCTGATTTCTCTAGGGTGTTGTGTGTGAATCAATCAATGTGTTCCATAAGTAGTCTAATGGAGAAACACTACAAAATTGATTGAGGTGCCAGTGTATAAGTCCTAACAGAGATGTCTAGTGAATAAAGGGACTTGCTTTGAATGCTTTGAACTAGAGAATGTGCAGGTTGGTAGTTCAAAGCAGCTCACTCTCAAGAATCATAAATGCACCAACCTTCTTCAATGCTCCAGGAAAGCTATTTATAGTGAACTTTGAAAAGGAGCCGTTGTCTTTGAAGAGGTTGCAATGATGACTTGGACTGGCAGGCATTAAATGGGAAGATCCTTGCATTAAATGCCTGAGATTGGATAGAGAGGATTTCCAGAGATAGATGGGACTCTGAGTACTGGTTACTTGACATTCTCAAAGAAGGTACTGATTTGTTGCAGAGATGTCATGTCAGCATGCTTGCATTACCAACTTTAGCTAAAGTTGATGGCTGGGTGGTTAGGAGCAATTAATGCACCGGCAAGCTGCTAACAATCTTGAGGAGTAAGCTATAACCGGTTACATAACAGGTAAAGGATGGACCGGTAACTCAACCGGTAAGATAGGTTAACCGGTAAAGGAGCTTTGACCGGTAAATGACTTCAACCGGTAACTCACACATTGCTGATGGAAATTCTCTGGTCTTCAAGTCATCAAATCTTGAGAAAAATACATAGCAAAAACAATGGGCACTAGCACTAAGGGATCCTATGGTACATAGAAAAATTCTATTTTGATCTAACTAAATTAGGGGTCCTCATTAATGCTTGTTATGATTGGGATTAAGCAATTCTAAGCCTAAGCATATATTTGACTAACATAAACTCAAGGCTGACAAAAAATCTGGTTACTTCAATCAGCCTCAGATGTGTGAGAAGATGTATGCACATCCGAACACACATCCTGATAATCTGAGACCTCTGCACCATAAAAAGAAAGCTGTAAAGCAGTGGGTGGCCAAACCAAGTGTCACCTGCAATGTTGTTTGCTCTTCCCTCAAGAGTACTGTCTCTGGCTCTTGGTATTTTGATAGTGGGTGCTCTAGGCACATGACTGGGAACCAAGCTGTTCTTCTTGACTATGAATTAATTAGTGGGGGGAAAGTGAACTTTGGTGGAGGTGCTCAAGGAAAAACTATTGGGAAAGGAACCCTAAATGTCAAGGGTCTCCCAAAATTGCACAATGTGTACCATGTGAAAGGCTTAAAAGCCAACCTGATAAGCATCAGTCAACTGTGTGATGATGATCTTTATGTGAAGTTTGATAAATACTTGTGTGAAGTGTTTGATAAAGACAATAAATGTGTGTTTACTGGTCCTAGATCTGCTGACAATTGTTACCAATTTGGTGACAATCTTTCTTGCCTAAGCTCAAAAGCTAATGATGTCAATCTGTGGCACCAAAAATTAGGACATGCTAGCTGTAAAATGCTGGAATAACTTCAAAGGTTTGAAGTTGTTAAAGACCTCCCTAAGCTGAACTTCAAGAACCCTGATGTCTGTGGTTCATGTCAAAAGAGAAAGCAAACAAAAGCATCACATAAAAAGGTTCAACAGTGCTCCACATCTAGGTGTTTGGAGCTGATTCACACTGATTTAATGGAACCTATTGAAGTAGAAAGTTTTGGTAGGAAAAAGTATACCTTTGTATGTGTTGATGATTATTCTAGGTACACTTGGGTAATGTTCTTGAGAGAAAAATCTGAAACAATTGGAGAATTCAAGAATTGGTACAAAAGGGTTAGAAATCTTTATGGTCTTAAGACTGTGAGGATTAGGTCTGACCATGGTACCGAATATGAGAATCAAATGTTCACTGCTTTTTGCAATTCTAAGGGAATCACACATGAATTTTCTGTACCAATCACTCCACAGCAAAATGGAATTGCTGAAAGAAAGAATAGAACTTTGCAAGAAATGGCTAGAGTTATGTTAAGTTCTAAAAATCTGTCCAAGAAATTTTGGGCAGAAGCCTTGAACTGCCTGTCACATTGGCAATAGAGTGTTCCTTAGGATTGGTAGCACTGTCACTCCATATCAAATCCTCCTTGGAAAGAAACCCACTGTGAAGTACTTTCATGTGTTTGGATGTATTTGTTACATTCTCAATGATAGAGAATACTTGTCCAAATTTGATTCAAAGAGTGATAAAGCAATTTTCATGGGATATTCCACTAATAGTAGAGCTTACAGAGTATTTAATCTCAAAACAAAGACGATTATGGAATCTGCTAATGTTGTGTTTGATGACTCACTTGATCTTAACCTCAAGACTGCTGAGGATGATGTTTCAGGTTGCTTACTGGACTGGAAAGATACAGAAATAGGTGTTGAAGATCCAACATGATCTGCCACTGCTGAAAAACCTGTTGAACCTGGTAAGGATGTAACCAAGGATGTGGACACATTTGCTCCCACATCTGAACACACATCTGCTCCCACATCCACTCAAAATCCTGAAACTGAGGACAGTTCCTCTGAATCTGATCAGGATGATGCTCCAGAAGAGAATGTGGATGGGTGTGTGGATAGATCAAAGGATATTCCTTTTAAAATTCAGAAAAATCACCCCACTTTACAAGTTGTGGGAGATGTGCATGCTCAAGTGAGAACTAGACAAAAGGAAAAAGTGGACTACAGAAAGATGGATGGTTTGTGGAGTTACTCCTCAGCATACTCCCAGGTAAGCTTTTGCTGTTTTGTTTCAAAAATTGAACCTAAGAATATTGCTGAAGCATTGAAGAATGATGACTGGGTTCTTGCTATGGAAGAAGAGTTGATTCAATTTGAAAAGAATGAGGTTTGGACTCTTGTCCCTAGACCCTCTCATGAAAATGTCATAGGAACCAAATGGATTTTCAAGAACAAAAACTGATGAGCAAGGAGTGATCACTAGAAATAAAGCTAGGTTAGTTGCTCAAGGTTACACCCAAATTAAGGGAATTGATTTTGAGGAGACATTTTCTCCTGTTGCAAGGATTGAGTCCATTAGGCTTCTGTTAGCCATTGCTTGTTACCTCAAGCTTACTCTTCATCAAATGGATGTTAAGAGTGACTTTCTAAATGGGGTATTGAATGAGAAAGCCTATGTTGAATAATCTAAAGGCTTTGTGGATTCCAAGTATCCTGACCATGTATACAAACTGAAAAAGGCTCTGTATGGACTGAAACAAGACCCTAGAGCTAGGTATGGTAGGTTGACTGACCATTTGCTTTACCTAGGATTGAAGAGAGGTGAGGTTAAAAAAACATTGTTTGTGAGGAAAAATAAGGAGATTCTTGTGGCACAAATCTATGTGGATGATATTGTGTTTGGATCAAACTCTGACCCTATGCTAGCGGAGTTTATGGATAGCATGATTTCCACATTTGAGATGAGTATGGTAGGTGAGTTGAATTATTTCTTGGGCTTACAGATAAAACAATTCAAAGATGGCATGTTCATCTCTCAGTCTAAGTATGCCAAGAATCTTGTGAAAAAGTTTGAACTTGAACACTTTTCACATCAAAGAACATCAATGGGATCCTCCCAAAAGCTGAGTCATAATTCAGATGGTGAAAGTGTTGATCAAACCCTGTACAGAAGCATGATTGGAAGTCTGCTTTACCTCACTGCAATAGACTTGAAATTATGTATAGTGTGTGTCTCTGTGCAAGATACCAAGCCAACCCAAAGGTGTCTCATCTTAAAGCCTTGAAAAGAATCATTAGATATGTGAGTGGGATTGTGAACCTAGGGGCTGCATTATTCTAAAGAGACAAACACCAATTTGGTTGGATATACAGACTCTGACTGGGATGGAAACAGTGATGATAGGAAGAGTACTACAGGTGGATGCTTCTACCTAGGAAATAACCTTGTGTCTTGGTACAGTAAGAAGCAGAATTGTGTGTCTTTATCCACTGCTGAGGCTGAGTATGTAGCCTTCGGAAGTTGCTGTACACAACTGCTTTGGATGAATCAAATGTTGAAAGATTATGGATTAAATAGCAAAATTTTGACTGCTTTTTGTGATAACAAAAGTGCCTTGGACATATCTAAAAATCCTTTCCAACATTCTAGAACAAAACACATTGATATTAGACATCATTTCATTAGGGATCTTGTAGAATAAAAAACTGTGTGTCTGGAATTTGTTGGGACTGAAAATCAATTGGCTGATATATTTACAAAGGCATTAGATTTGGAGAGATTTTCCTCCTTGAGGAAGTCTCTTGGTTTGTGTGATATCTACGGTTGTGAGCACAAATGTGTCTCGCATCCTCTAACACATATGTATATTAGTTTAACTGAAAAATAAATAAATTTGTCATGCATTAGCATGAAATATCTCAGTATGGTCACTTGTGATTCTTCATCTTTGACATTGTTCTGATCACTTAATTGTGAGCACTTCCTATTCATGTCACTTGATATAACCTTTTTAGGTATCTCACAGTGGATGCTATAAAAGAAAAAAATATATATAAGTGAGAAACAGCTGCTTCACCCTTAGTATGAAGCCATACCATTGTGATCAAGTGATTCTCATAAGAAATCTTGAAATCAAACTTGATAAGATCATTGGAAAAAAGGACTATCTTTGGGATTAAAGTAAAGTGAAAGCTACTCACAATGCAAAAATCCACAACAAAAAATTGGTAGATGCATCCTAGACGCTGTGCAGATTGGATTATTGCTCATTGACTTTTTGTGATCTAAATGTGTCCCCAATTGTGACTCACATCCTATGCCACATCTATAAGCTGAGATTTTTCCTTCACCTGTGTGTTTGCATCATGCTAGGCATACTGCATTTTTTAGGTCATATAGGAGCTTTGTAAATATGCTAGTTAATTTATTTTCTTTCTTAATTTACTCCTTGGTCTAACAAGTTTTTGTTTTCCAAAATCTCACATGAAAAGGGAAGGTGTGTATCAATCCTTATTTAAAAAGGTTGGACAATTTTGAAAGGAATTTTGTTTTGAAAAAGATATGGCTGAATCATTTTTGTTTTCATAAAAATCTGTCAAAATCTTATTTTATTTTTATCCCAAAATTTTCGAAGGTTGTTGTGTGTGGTAATCTCAAGGGGTTCTAGCCGTTGGAGGACTTATAAGGTATTTAGGATGTGTGAACCCTTTTTTGAAAAGGATTGCAGGTTTCAGTTGGAAAGGGGGAGTTGTGAGTATTTATTAGGGCTCACATCCGTCCCATCCCCCATAAAGCCTTAGCTAAACCCTTGTTCTTCCATCGTTATTGCTCACAATCACACACATTGCAATTAATTACCATTGTACTGTTCAACCTAACATTATTTTGCAGATTAAATGGCCTCTCATGATCACATTCGTGAAGAAGAAATACTTGACATTGAGCCAATTTCTGTGGCCATAGCCGAAGCTCTCATTGTCGCCAATCCAGCAATAGCTAAATTCTTTGCTGAAATTCCTCCCCCCTTGTCCTTGTCTGGCTCATCCATGGAAGCTCCATCTGCTAAATCACCCATTGCTCCTACTCATGATAATTCCACTCCAGTTGATACTACTCCTATTCCTACCGCTGAGGCTGCCCCTACTGATGCTGAGCCTACTGTGATAAGTGATGAGGAACCCCTGGCTAATATCCTCATGGAATTGAGAGGTAAGAAGAAGATGGCTGCTACAGACCTAGAGCCAATTGCTGAAGCTGCTGGTGACTCTGAATCCAGCTATGAGATTGATGATACTGCTTCAGATGAAAACTTCAAACTGGGAAGGGCTGAGCTTGAACAAGAAAAAGAGGATCAAAACATTGATGTCTCCTCTGGTGATGAGACAGAAGCTGAATCTGTCAAAGTACCCTCTCTTGCAAAGGTTGTGCCTGCAGATGTGCACACATCCAGGCACACATCTACCAGAAAGAAGGCTGAAAAGGGTATTTCTAAATATCTCTCCATTACTCCTGCCTTTAAACCCTTGTCTACAAAATTTTTATCAAAGGATGCTTCTGATAGATTTGGCCTAATTGTGAATAAGGCCTTCATAGTTGAGATAAAAAGGGATAGAGACACTTTGTCTAAATTAGGCATGGATAAGTTTTTTGAAGAAAGAGATTTATTTTTGGCTGTGGATCACCCTCTCCCCTTCTACCCTAAAATGGTCTATGAGTTTTATGCTAATTTGACCAAAGGATTAGATAGACCCTCTTCCTCATATTTTGTCTATATGAGAGAAAAATTTGTTCCTTTTTCTCTCTCTGTTATAAATGACTTCTTTGGGCTCGAGGGATGCTTTGATGAACTCTGTAGGATTTCTGAGGATGAGCTTATGTCCATTATCATCCATGGTAAATTCACTTCTTGGCACATTTAGTCAAAAGATTTGGGTAGTGGTTCTCTCTCCTCCCTTTACTGTTTTCTTCATGCAATTCTTGCTGCCAACCTGTGCCCCTCAAACAATAAAACCTCTGTCACTAGGGTACAAGCTGACTTGCTTTATAGGTTGGGTGCCAAAAAGAACATCAATTTTGGAGATTTCATTTTTAGGAAAATCTGTGATTATGGAGAATCCCCTTCAAAGAAATGGTCTTTGCCCTATCCATCTCTCATTTCTCAAATTTTGGTTGCTCAAGGAGTTAAGCCTGAAAAAGGTGAAGATAGGATTTATAAGTTTGATCTGTTTAAGGAAACCAAAACCCTCTTAGATGCTAAATAAAGGTTTGTAGATCTTCCATTGAGTGTTGTTCCTGAAATAACTATGCCTGATGTGGACACATCTGAACCCATATCTGAAGATCCATTTGCTGCCCAAATGAAGGACCTGGATGCTGAAATAGCAGCTGCTGAAGCTCATACATCAGCACTGAATGATCAAATGCAAGCTTCCAATGCCCATGCCAACAATCTCAAGGCCCTCAAGGATAGACTCCTAAAATGGCATGCTAATCTTTCTGCTAAAAAAGGGGAAGATAGGCCTGAACCTGCTGCTGGAGGAAATGTGTGGGATGCTGCTGTTGCTGCTGCTGGCTGGAGAAACTGGGAACTTTAATTTAGGGGGAGAAGACTTGAAGTTTTTTTTTGCTTTTATGCTATGGTGGTTTTTTTTTTAAAACAATTTTAATTTCTGTTTTAGTTTTAAACAATGGTCTGTAATAACTTTAAACAGGTTGCTGCTGAATGGTTTTGCTTTTGCTTTTTAATGAACTGTTGGTTTTTGCTCTAACATGTTTTATGCAGTTTGTTTGTGTGGATGTTGTGATGATGTGTGTTTGTATCGAAAATTTTCCCATTTTTGTTTGAAAAAATCAACGAAACGGAGTCGCCACGCCATTTTAATTTTGAGGGCCAAAACTTTGAAAAAAGCCCGAGATCATAGATTTAGGTTCGGAGGTCATGTTACACGCCGGGAAGGACGTTAGTGTGCACCCGGAATGCCTCGTAAAACGAGTCTTCCAAGCTGAAAATCATTTGTGTGTGTGTGTGTGTGTGTGTTTTGGCCAAAATACTTTGAAACTCAGAAAAGTAAAAATTGGGATATCTTTTTAAGACTTTAAAATGATCCCATGATTTTTTGGAGGATTTTTGGATTGAGATTTGGTACTCAAAAGACCTTTTGAAGTTGAGAGCCATTTCTGCCAGAATGAAAAAGGCAGTGGACCTTTGATTTTGAAATGGATTCAAGGGTCTTAAAAATTCATAATCTGGATAAACTCAGAGAATGAAAGTTGTTCTAGACACCTTAAATAAGACTTGTGCGAAGGAATTTTCCATTTTGGAGAAGATTTGAGGGGTCAAAACCTTCTGGAAACCTCAGATATGAGATCTGGATTCCCAGAAGCTGATGAACTAGCCTCTGAAAGAAAATTTGAAAAGAGGAGTTTTACTCACCCAAAAAATAAATTAAAAATATTTCTGGAAAGCTATGGATGTTGGCTACAAAAAGTGTTTTGTAGTCAACACCAAATTCCAAGTTCATCTGTGTCCAAAAATTAAGACAATGGACTGAGGTCTGGGAAAATTGCTACTGGACAGCAACTTCTCAAGAAAGAAAATATGATTTTAAAAGGGGGTTTTGCATCCATGCTTGTCCCCATTTCCCTAGGTTTTGGTTAGTGATCACTAGACATTTTAGTGGTGAATCAACTATACCAAACCATCCTTGGGGTACATTAGGACTAAGCATTTCATTTGCTTGGGAAGGGGATTTTTATCCTTTGAAAATGGGATTTTATGCTTGAAAATGGTTTTTAGGGTTTTGAAAATGAGTTTTCTTTGCAAGAAAGTAAGAGAACTTGAAAATAATTTTGATCTTTGTAGAAGATCATCCATGGAGATGGTCTTCCATGGTGATCTTCTTAGATCTAGAGCAAGAAGATGAAAGAACTACATTTTGTAGTTTGCAAATGCATGCATGGTTGAGATTTAGGGTTAGGAGAAGGAGGGTTTACCAATCTTCCTTGTGTTCTTGAGTGTTTGGCTTGTATGTATGAGTGTTTAGGGCTTTAATATGAGAGTGAGTGGATGAGTATGAATTGAGAAAGATTGGAGAGAAAATGGTGACAATTCAAGTGAATTCTCACTGTTTTCTCTCTATATTTCGCCAGAGGTTCGGTGCAAAATGTGTTGTGGCTCCCTATTTTTGTGACTGGAGGGCTCAATTTATAGCCCTCCTGAGATGACAAACTCATCCGCGCGGATGGGAACCCTCAGCGTGCACTGTTCATTAAATGCAGCTCCAGCTTTGGACAAGAGGAATATTTCTTTTTGAAATTCAAATTAGGCAGCCAGTTTATGTTTCCAGCATTTCTATTTATGGTTTTCTTCTTTTGTTTTTCTTTTTTGAGATTCTTTTTAAGGTTTAACCTTAAATAACAATGCCCATTTTACCCTCACTTTGTTAGAAAGGTTAGGATAGTTAGGAATTGTTAGAAATGTTATAACTTTCGTTAATTTTCTAACGAAAATTCTAACAAGCTCAAATTGGAGCACTTACAGTAGCCCCTCGGCGACGGCGCTTTCGAAGGAAGCGGGGTCGTCGATAAGAGTAAGGCTCCATATTTGGCAGGATGATCGAGTGATCGGGTGGCTGAACCTAGCGATAGGCTAACTACGTATCCCGAATGGGAATCAAGCCAGTCGTAGTTCGGGTCTTTGACCCTGGAGATGATGGCGTTTTAGGTGCCTCGAACCTGATGAGCGAGTTCTGCAGTCAGCTGCTGGAAAGAAACTCTGCTGGGGATAAGAGATGACCATTTTCGGTCTGATGGCTATCCGCTCTGCTGGGGATAGGAATGACCATTTTCGGTCTGATGGCTATCCGCTCTGCTGGGGATAGAAATGACCATTTTCGGTCTGATGGCTATCCGCTCTACTGGGGATTTTTGTGATTTATAGCTTTCCTAGTGATAGCGTCTTAGGTGCCTCAAACCTTGGAGATGGCGTTTTAGGTGCCTCGAACCTTGAAGATGATGGCGTTTTAGGTGCCTCGGACCTTAATTTGAAATGGCCTTTCGGTGGACTTTGTCTGCTGCCGAAGGAGAGGGTGACCGTTTTGGTCGGGGGGCTGGACCTAATGATAGGCTACCTACGTATCCCTAGTGGGAATCAAGCCCTTTCGTAGTTCGAGTTTTCCTCGAAATTTCGTTGGCTTTTGGGATTCCGTTAACTTTGTCAAGTTGGGGACTGAATTGCAGAGTCCTGAAATTTTAAGGGGCAAAAGGGTCATTTTGACCCTTGCAATCCTATTCGCGCGGATAGGAGCTGAAAGTCAGGGGTATTAATTAGGGCCAACGCCCTTTTCTTCTTCCCCATTCAGTTTTTGAAACAGACGAGAGAGAGAGAGAAAAAACCGAGGAGAAGCCATTGTTGGCCAAGAAAAGCTTCAAAAATCTTCCGATTTCTTCGATTTTTTGAGCAATGGAACACGGGGAAGGCGCTTTTCAAGGCCAAGGACGTGGCCCGGTGGCGGAGAGACGATTGGAGCTCGTCCGGATGAGGAGGCATTACAATCTTTCGCAATCGATTGCGGAGGAGCCCTACCCCGATGCTTGGCAACATTGGGCTTCGGATTCGAATCTCCGAACGGTATACTTTGAAACCCTTTGATCCCTTTGTTGATTTCTTGTTTGAAATTTGAATTTTAGGTGATTTTTGAATTTTTTTTTTTGAAATTGAATATTGATGTTCATTGTCTTTGAATCTTGATGATTATGTGAGTAACCCAAAATGTGCATTTTGCTTGGGGAAAGAATTGGCCTTTTCGCCATTTTTTTTAAATTAGAAAATTGCATGTGAAAATTCGAAAATTGTGATTTTTTTTTTTTGAAATTGAATATTGCATGTTGATGATGATGATTTTTTTGAAATTGAATATTGATATTGATGAATGATGCAATGCATGCATTTTGTTTGGAAAGAATGGGCATTTTGCCAATATGGGATGTATGTATGTTTAGGATATATTTTTTTTTTGAAAAGTGGGACGGATTTTTCCTCCCGTTGCATGTAAGATGGATGATATGCATGTATGCAATTTTTTTTTTTGAGATGATGGATGGTATGCATGTTATTTTATGAAAATGGGACGGAGTTTTTACTTCCGTAGGAATGCATCTTTTTTTTTGATGAATGCATTGGGATTTGCTGAAAACTGTCTTTTCTGTGAGAAAAATGGGGCTATGCTCATTGTATGCTGTTATGCTGTCGAAATTTTTTTTTTTAATGCATGTGTATGCTTTCTCTTTTTTTTTGTGCAAATGCAAATTTTTTTTTTTTGACATTTTCTCTCTCCTTTTTTCTTTTACAGGGCGGAAACCGTTTTGTGACGGAGCAGCTGAACAAAATGAAGACTCGAGGATCAGTGGAGTCCGTGATTGACTTGTGGGATCGGCTTCCGGATGCGGGCCGAGGAGCTTTGCCGAGTCCGAGACAGATTGTTGTTGAGACGGGGCTCTGGGAGTTCGTTGAGTGCTTGAGGGGGCTGGTCAAGTTCCCTAAGAGCAAGGGTTTGATGTTTGCTCGGCGCGACCGGTGGGACGTGACCCACACCTTTCACTTCTTCTGGGGCGAGGCTACGGTTACGCCCTCCGATTACGCTGCGATTACGGGCCTGTCCTTTAATGGACGCAGCATTGAGTGGCGGGATGGCTACAGCGATGCCGATCTGCAGGCTCTTCTGGGATTTTCCCCTATTCCCAAAAAGGGGATGGGGATGGAGTATGCCGTGGTCTACGGTAAGATTGTGGAGACCATCGTGAGTTACGAGGCTGGGGAGGAGAGGATAGGCGCCGATCAGATTGCCAGGGCCTTCTTGTGGTTTGCCTTTTCGAGCACCCTCTTTGGGCATGCTGAGGGGACGGCGGTCTTTGCCTTGCTGAGGTCCTTGGAGGACATGGAGACGGCCGGAGATGTCTCGTGGGGAGAGGCCGGGCTGGCAGAGCTTTATTTTGCTCTTGATAGGTACAGCCGGAAGGCTGTGAGCTCCTTGTACTGCTTTGAGTTTGCCCTGGAGGTATAAGCTCTCTTTTTGCTTTCCCCTCCTTCTCTTTTTTTTTTTGAGCACACACTTTTCTTTCGCACTGGATTGATTTGATTTTTACCTTTCGCAGGTATGGGCGTTGGAGTTTTTTCACGTCACGGTGTGGCGGCAGCCGGCGGAGTACGTCGGGGCGTATCCGGCCATGCAGTCTTGGTCCAAGCATGCCCGGGAGAAGATAAGCTCCAGGGGGCGTACGACTCTCAGGTACGCGGATTGCCTTCCTTTGACGGAGGCCGAGACAGATGAGGGGATGATATTCTTCCCCTGGGATCGCTTCGAGGTGGCGCAGCTGAAGGGCGCTGAGATTTGGACTGTGCGGCGGAGGATTCTGAGAGGTCTGACCTGCGATGCCTATTATCTAGGAGAGAGGGTGACGCGCCGCATGGCGTGAATTCGCCTTTGAGGACACCGGTGGAGCCTCCCGCCGATATGATGCACCCGAGCGATCGGTCCGTGACCTGGGATGATTACCGAGCCGGCCAGCACTTCTCGGATTTCGTGGCGATTGAGCCATATGCGACATTCGTCTTGAGGAGGCTGAGGATGCCTCAGGTCCTGGATAGGGAGGGGCTTGGGATCCCGCGGTACCCTCGGACGGATTTTTCCTATATCCAGGATGGGGTCCGATTGAGGGTGCAGATCCTCACTCGAGCGGCTTCCACGAGCTTTCCGGCCTCGTCCGGTATGAAGGTATGGCTTTTACGCTTACGCCTCTTCCTTTCTTTCTTTTGTTTCATCATCTTTAGCATTACTTCCCTTTTTTGACGCTTTTGCTTTTGTGCAGTTTTCGGAGGTGGTCGTCGAGAAGCTGACGAAGCAAGTGATCGGGGCCAAGAGATTCATCAGGAGGATGGTCGCTTGCGGGGCTCCTCGTGCTAGAGCGAGGCGACCACGGCCGGCGCCTGTCGACGGGAGGCTTCCCCTATTCGCTCGTAGACTTCTTCGAGACTCCTTTGTCTCCTCTCCTTGATCCCCGCGGTGTTGCCTTCGGATCACGTCATTCTCGGGATCCACACGGCCAGGGACACGTATGGCAGCATGGTGGGTCGTCTTCGTACGTCCAGGAGTCCGACGCCTTCACCTTTGGATACAATTTTTCGCAGATCTCGGCTTGCCCTATCGTAGCGTGCCGGTTGGTCCCGATGAGCCTCTTTCTCGGAGACGAGGATGATTACGAGCCCGAGATTTTCGTGGCTCCCGAGGAGGCGGGCCCGAGTCGCAAGAGGGGCCGGGGCGTACATCGGCGCTGGAGACTCCGATTGGTTTTTTTTTTTTTTGAGATTTGAGATTGAGATTTAGATTTGTACAGTTTATGCACATTTTCTTTTTTTTTTTGGATGTAATAATTTAGGATTTTATTTATGTTTGTTTGTTTTTTTTTATGCACACTCTTTTTTTTTTGGAATGTAATAATTTAGGATTTTATTTTATGAATGCAATGCAGTATGAATGCAGTGTTGCATGAGCCTTGGTTTTTTTTTTTGCAAGGGTGTTTGGTATATGGACTGGTTTTGGGGAGATTTTTTTGCAATGGTTTCGAGCAACCGGGACGGAATATTCCTCTTTTGGTGTAGCACAGATCGTTGCAGATTTTTCTCGATTAAATGACAAACATGTCCGCGCGGATAGGGTCCTGCATCTCGACATTGTCCTTTAATTTTGCTTCAGATCTGGTCTCACTTTATTTCAAATTCAAATATCCTCTTCAATCTCCAAATTCAAACAGCCATTTTCGGGAGAAAGAGAGAAAAACCATGGAAAACTTTAGAAAAGCTCCATCAAAATTGTCCCAAGAATCCCAAATGTCATTCTTCAACAAGTTCAAGGATTGGTCCCGGGAGATTATGCATGAGAGGAGGTCCTTCTTTGAAGAAAGGTACAAGGTGAGGTGCTTATGGTCTCTCAAGGAATTGGTTCCGGATTATGAGCTTTTGAGGGCTTCTTCCTCATTTTGGGACACTAGAAGGCATGTCTTTTGCCTTTCCTTCAACGAGATTGTTCCGACTGTGGAAGAATTTCGGGCCTTGCTTAGAGGTCCGGAGGTGGACGAGATAGCGATTCCTTTGCCCGGAGGGGCTTCTTTTGTTGACAGATTGTGCGTCCTCCTTCATCTTTCCCCGGAGGAAACACAAGGTATGATCCATGGTCCCGATCATTTCGATATTTCCGGTCTTCCCGACAGATTTAGGGGCCTAGGCTTGGTGGATGATGCCTATTGGGATGCCTTTTCACTTTGTATGTTTGGCACCCTGTTCATGGTCTATTCCTTTGGGATTTGCCATCGGTCTCGCCGGATGTTGTCGTTCACCGTCGCCCAGGCGTAGATGTCGTTCCTTTGATTTTGGGGGAGACTTTTCATGCTCTTGATAGGCCGGCTACCGGAAGACGGTATATGCACGGGGCAGCCCGTTTCTCTTGACCCCGTGGCCGATGGAGCGCTTGGGGATTCTTCGGGAAACTCCCGACATGATCAAGCCTCGGACATTTGCCAGAGGGGGTTGCGGTGGATTTTGGTGATCGTGGCTCGTGGGAGCGTTGGATAGCTGGTCTCCGGACGAGGATATCGATGGTCGGTGCCTTGTTGGCGGGTGGAGACTCGCAGAGTGCTTCAGATGGGTCTCCCGTGGTCATGCTTCCGGGCTTTCTCGGTCCGGCTTCTATATTCGGCTTTAGTCCCGAGACAGCTTTGGCTTGGAGCAGGTTCCTTTGGAGGGCTTTGATGATATAGCCACCGTGGTGGTGGCTCCTGTTTCCATGGATGATCCCTCGGTTGTTTCCATTTCTTTCCCGAGTGGAGGTATGATGCCTTTCCTCCTCGGGTTATCCTCGAAAGCGTCCGAGACCGGTGTTCCCGACCACTTGGTACTGGATTGGTATGAGAGGCATCTCGGGAGAGACTCAGGTGGCTATTTTGAGACGGCGTGAGGCCATTGTGGGTGCGGAGGACCTCGATGTTTCGAGAGGAGGAGGGCCGAGGCGAGGGCCAACCCTCATGACAGGAGCGGAGACGCTATGACCGATTATGAGGCTTACGTCAAGAGACAGGAGAGGAGGGCTCCTATGCTACCAGCTAGGTTACAGGAGATGAGGGATGACGCTAGGGCTACTAAGGCCCTGACAGAGGCTGGTTTGATAGACCCTGTCCCTATACCAGCAGCTTGGTAGGAGAAACACCGACATCTTTCCTGTTCAGAAAAAGAAGACTCGAAGGGGAAAGAAGAGGGGAGAGGCCAGTACGAGTGGCTTGGAGTGACTCTGAGGTTTCCGAGTATCCCTTTCTTGTCATGGCAGACGCATTAGTTTGATTATGTATCTTAGTTTTCTTTTAGCAGGTTACCAGTTGTAAGAATGAATCGGGCTTAGACTCATCAAAGAGCTTTTAATTTGTAATGAATATTTGAATTGCTTTAGAGTTTTTCGAGACGCTTTCATGGTCTGATCAATTGTATTGATGCCAAAGTATGACTTTTATTTGTGCTTTAGACCGAACCGTTTCCGGCTGCCTACGTTCCCCTCATTTTGAGGAGCTCAGGTCTTCGTAGTTCAACCTGGTGAACCCCTTTTTTTTTTGTTTGTTTTTTTTTTAGTGCAACCCTGTTTTTTACCTAGGCCGCCCTTTTCGGGTTTCTAACCTAGTTGGGTATTACTCTTTTAGCACTTTTCCTTTTTTTCTTGTTTTTTTTTGTTTTTGTTTTTTTTTGTTTGGTGCAACCCTGTTTTTTACCTAGGCCGCCCTTTTCGGGTTTCTAACCTAGTTGGGTATTACTCTTTTAGCACTCTTTTTTTTTGTTTTTCTTCTCTCTTTTTGTTTTTCTTTTTTTTTTACGCGTAGTATCTCGCGCAGCTTGTCACCATTCACTGGGTGTACAAAGGGATTCCCGTCGAGGTCTGCGAGTTGCATGGCTCCTCCGGAGAAGATCTTCTGGACGACATATGGCCCGACCCAGACAGGCTCCCATTTTCCGAGGGGGTTGATACGGACTGGGGGCTTTTCTTTTAAAACGAGATCCCCTTCTCGGATTTCCCGATGCTTTACTTTCTTGTCGAAGGCTCTGGCCATTCTTCCCTGGTAGGCTCGGATGTGTTCCATGGCCTTCAGTCGGCGTTCATCTAGTAGGGCTAATTCGTCATGGCGACTCTGGAGCCATTCGACCTCGTTGATCCGGCTTTCCAGCAGTATACGGAGCGAGGGATTTCTAGCTCGAGTGGGAGTACGGCTTCCATTCCGTATGTGAGGGCAAACGGTGTTTCCCAGCTTGCCGTTCTAACCGATGTTACGTAGCCCCAGAGTGCCAGTGTAACTTCTCGGGCCAATCTCCGCCTTGGACAGCCATTTTCCGGATGATATTTTCTAGAGTCTTGTTTGCCGCCTCGACGGCTCCGTTGGTTTGGGGCCCGCAGGAGATGACTTGTGACGGGTTATTCGGAATTCCGCGCCAGCTTTTTCGCATTCCCTTCGAAGTGGGATCCATTATCTCGAGATGATTTCGGGCCGGCAACCCGTATCTCGCACATGATGTTTTCTTTGATGAAGAGGGCTACTTTCCTTGAGTTGAGGATTTTGTAGGACTTTGCAGAGCATCCTTTCCGATTCCTTCGAAGAAATCACCAATCTCGCGTCTCTTTAGACTCTTCCGCAGTCCCAAATTCACACTCGTCAAAATCTCTTCGGCACTTGGGCTCGATTTTCCTCTTTCCTGACAACCCGCTTAAAGATTTTTTTGTTGTTTGATTTTTTTGTTTAATGTGTCTCGCTTCTTTATCTAATGAATTATTATTAAAATTTTTTTATTAATTAATTCATCATTAGTTAAAGTGGCAATCGAGGGATACCTGTAAAGGTTCGTCATTTCATTGAAAACGAAAAGGAATACGGTGCTTGCTGCACTCGTAGTCTTCGGGCGTAAGGCCGTCGGACGACCCTAGAGACTCGATCTTAACAAAGAGAGACCGGAAGGACTTGTCCTAGATTGACACAAAGGGACGGGGACCAATCCAAGCTTGGTGATCATTTCTTCCTTGGTCGCGGACGGCCCGAGAGGTTTTCCCAATTTCTTAGCGGCTTTGCTGTTGGTGGCCTCATGACTCGAACTGTGGCCGTTTTTGTTTTCCTTTCTCAATTGCCGCTATCATCTCTTGGACCGAGCCGAGATCAATCGTCCGGCACTGGACTTCTTCTTCGAACAATTGCCGCATAACTGCACCATCCCAATCATCTCGAGGGAAATTCCGTGGCCTTAGCTTTTGGTCTTGTCAATTCGAATTCGGGTTTCGGATCTTCTGGGCAATCGGGTTTGTGGTGGTAAGCTTCTCAAACCTGTTCCACTGTGTCGCACGCCTCTGAAGGTATACTCACCCTTCATGATAGTGGTAGCCCCAGGTATCTTGGGTAGGTCCAGAAACATTCTACGGACAGGGTTAGCCTTGGTTCCTCTGAACTTGTTGAGGCTATCCTGTAGCTTTAGCCACCCTGCCGTAGGGGTGGGCTCTGTGATGTTTCCTGGTTGTGTGGGACCCTTTACAAAGTAGTCATCCAAATTAGGACTGAAGGGGAGAGATTTAGGGTTGTCGACCGGGACCTTTCCCCGTGGCGCTTTCAAATCTTTTTCCTTTTGCAAAGGTCCACCGAGGAGGCCTCATATCCTGTGCCGTGGCGAGTATTCTCGTCCTTTCACCTCGATGAGTTTGTGAGTTCCTTGTTGGTGCTTTCCTGCACCGAGGCCAGGTAGATAGCTCATTTTTCTCATCATTTTCAAGACCGGTGGGATTTTATCCCGAGTGACCGTCAGATCTATGTTGCACACTTGGGCCTTGGGAGGCTCGACCGTGAAGCCTGTTAGCATGTGACCTTCCTCGTCATGTTTGATTTCCAGAATAGGTATTCCGCCCGTATCCGTGCCCTCCAAAGTGACTAAATCTCCGTAAATGGTCGTCGATCCCCATTCGAGACGAATTTCACACACCGGTGGAGGCTTGAGGTGACCCCTTTGACTTGATGGAGCCAAGGTCTTCCCCAGGGCATTGAAAGTAATCGGGATGTCAATAACCTAGAATTCCACAGTGTATCTCGTCCGAACCGAGGTCTAAAGTGGCGACTCCAAGGACTGCTCGGGATGTTGAGTCGTAAGCTTTGACCGTGAGAGAAGAAGGCTTCAAGTCTCGTAGTCTTGATATCAAGCAAGCTCATGATCTTTGCAGGAAGAATGTTCATTCCGGACCCATTATCAACCAGGACCCGAGGGAGGCGTCGTTCATCCACTGACCGTGATGAAAAGAGGCTCGTTATGATCAGCCCCAAATTGAGGGAGGTCGAGATCTCGTGAAAGTGATTATATTCCCGTAATGGATGTTTCCAATTAGCCGTATCACATCATCGGGAGTAGCATCAATACGCACGAGAGTGCGAGCCAGCTTTCTTCCACTCTTCACTTATGGGGATAGGACGAGGTGAGTAGAGACCAGAGGGAAATGTTGGCCTCGTGTTTGCTTCAACCGGGTGAGCACGGGATCCTCTTTCTCGGGTCCTGGAGTTTCGCTTGTCTTAGCATAGGGGCGGCGATCTTCTTTCGGTGCTTGATCTGTGGCCTTCTTATCTCGCCTTGGGATTTCCTTGGAAGATCTCGCCCAGATCGGGTCAACAGATTAACTTCCTCATCCATCGTCTCTTGACCGGATTTCTTCAATGCCGCTAAGGTCAATCTGGGAGCCCTTTCGCTATTGGCCACCGGGTTCTCGACGGAGTCTAGTGACAGTGAAGCGGCCGAGCCAGACCGGCTCCTTCCCCGGGCGGCCCTTATAACCGCTTCCCAAGTCACGTGCTTTTGGGTTTGGGGTTGTGTTGTTGCCCCCTGGATGGCCCACAGAGCTAGGACGTCCTCCGATTCACTCTCATGGCCGGTCTTGCTCATAGTTATCATGCAACAGGAGTCGCTATTGTCGGGACTCGGTGGCTTTTCGATTTCATCCCTTGGATGGCCCACAGAGTTGTGGCTATCAGCCTCCATCTCATCGTATATCCTTTTTCTTTCAATCTTGCCAGTAGGGACCGCAGTGAAGGATAGGCAACGTTCCTCTTCGGAGTTTGAGGTAGCAGGCTCTATAGATCTCGTGTCCAAATAAGGAGCACTCGGGGTCCATTGTCGGGCACTGGAGCAATTAGAAAGGCGTCATGTGGATTCATAGGTATGAAGGCCACCGGGGAGACGTTCGCATCGATAACCCTTTTTAGTGATTGCGTGCACTCGCCGCGCTCGAGCGGCCCTGGCCGTGACCCTTACGGTTGTTATGCCATCCGTTCTTGGGAAAGAAGAAAAAGATCCAATAACGTTTACGAATTCTTCATCTTCCGGTGGCCGAAACCCTCCATTTTCGACTGTGCTTCAATAAACCCTTTCCATTCACCAACAGGTTCTTATAAGGAACGTTGTGTTCTAGGATTTCGGATATGTACGGATCCGGGCGCGGGCTTTGTTGTCCCTCATCCTCCTGGAGTATCCGGGCATTGGCCACAAATGCATCTTACAAGCGACACCTCGTAGGGTCTGTCTCCATTGGTATCCGATCCGCATTTCCCGGCGGTCCTTCGTCGTTGCTTGCCGGCAACCAACCATTGTGCCTAGCTCCCATGGGCTCATTTCCGCATGATTGTTCCGCATTGTTTCCGGATCTGGGGTCTCGCTTGACTCTTCGCTCTCGTCATCATCGTCATCATCATTGCCGTCGGAATCATCTTCCCATACTACCGGGATTTCGGCGAGAGGGAACGCCTGGCCAAACCCGTTAGGGAATATGGGTGCGTGCGGCCGCAGTAAATTGTCATATGTTCCCATTCCCTAAGCGGTAATTGTGACTCAGCCTTCTCCTCCCGTAAATTGCGGGGGAAGAGTGAGAGGAGGTGGCACGTATTTGACACTGTGCAGATATAGAAGGAATCCTCCTCTTCCGATTCTTCACTGTTCTCGGGATCATATTCGGGCTCTCCCAAAGCCAATTTGCGTAAGTGTACTAGCTCCGCATGCTCTTCGGCCTCTTTTCCGATAAGCCCCAAGACAGCGCCCGCCGGAAGCTTTCTTGTTCGATTCTTCTCGATTGTTCTAACCATCTTGTGTAAATGGTTCTTTCATGTTCTCGAGCGGAATGCCCAGCTTCTTCGGTATCGGTTTTCCCTTTATCCGATAAATAGCGGGCCTCGTATTCTTGCGAGGAGTCTCGACATGAGACCAAGATGGGTTGATTCGTTCGATATCCTCAAGGCCGAGGGGAATCCGACTCAGATCCTCGACGAGGTTGGCCACGGGTATTTGGGGACCTTCATACGCATCTTCATGAGCGTGTGAAGATTCTCCGCATTCAATCATATTCACTCGATTATGGTTCCTCGGCGGGATTTTTTGATCGTGTTAGGCCCTTCGGGGCCTTCCAACTTTCCTTGCTCTATTAGCCCCCGGATTGCCTTTTAAGAGTAAAGCAATTGTCGCCGATGTCCGTGAGCTTGATAAAAGCACAATACTTTGTAGTATCCACGGGAGCATTCGGATTTGGGTTGGAAATTTTCCAAAGGCCGCAAAGAAGCCTTCTTTCACCAAATTCCCCTAAAGATGTCATTCAGGGGCATTCCAAAGTTTTCGAGATTTATGACCCGCGGTCCGGGCTCGGCCGGTTTCCCGGGAGCAAAAGGAGTCGTGTTATTACATTCCCGTCCCGCATAGTTAATCATCTCTTTGCCTTTAGCAGAGCAGGGCGTGTTTGCAGGAGGAGCCCGATATCTCGTAGGTAGGTGCAGCACTGGCTCCGATTGTAGGCCTTTTCAAACTTAGCCGCAGAGTTAACCATGGCCCGCAAGTCTCGAGTATGGGAAGTGACCGAGGAGGCTCTCGATGTGGTTTCAAGCATGATTGGAAGATGTCCAGTTGTTCCTCTTCGGAAGGGGGATGGCCATTTCACCGAGTTTCAAATTCCACCGCTTGTAGAAGTCCCCGACATTCTCATCGTGACGCCGCACCGTTGTTTGTAGGTCAACTCTATTTGTTTCCCATTCCAAGTTGGCCTTATATTTCTCCGTGAAGGCATTGGTAATTTGGTCCCATGTGGCCCCGGCTTCAGGTTTCAAACGGAAGAACCACTTTAAGGCACCGGACTTCAAGGATAGATCGAAATAGTCACCAACCGCCGATTGGTACATCCTTTGGCTTTCATCGCCAAGGTATATGTGTCCAAATGGGTTTTCGGCATGCAAGTCCCATCAAAGAGATCCATATTAGGCATCACGAATTTGTGGGGCAGAGGAACAATGGAGTCCGGGTGTGGGCCGGAAGGCGGGCTTCTTGGCGGTCGGTTCGGCGATCCGCGCTTTCATTTCCTTGTGTTGTTCCATGAACCAGGCCGGATGAGGGTCTTGTGGCGGAACCATGGCATTCAAGCTAGTGGCCGAGCTAGAGAGAGGAGCTACCACCGGCGGCAGATCGGTGGAGGGAACGGCCGATCCGGGACGTAGGTGAAAACCCGTCCCGGGCCGAGTTACAGGGGGGCATGAGTAGGAGCCCGAGCAAAAGGATAGAACCTTGCGGCTTGCCGTTGATTTTCAACCGGCAAAGTAGGTGGAGGCAGCCCCGATGTAGCCGGATAACTTGGATTTCAGTGGGGCCGGTAAGTAGGCTTCGAGTGCGGGCCGCCGTCCCGAATTGTTGAATTGCATGGCCGCCGTGGTGAAGGTGTGTAACCCGGGGGTACTGCGGTCCCGGTGATTCGGATGACACCGGATGGAGGCTTGGTAACCCATAGAAGTCTCGAGTGAGGAATGGATTTGTGTGAGGAGCAAAAGAACTAGTATCGTTTCTCGAGGAGGGGCTCCCGACCGTGGCCCGTAACCAAGTTGTGGCGGCATTCCGAACCGTGGCCGTTGCCGTGAAGGTCCGGATTGATCGGTTCCGAATCGAGGCGGGATCCCGATTAGCCGTGGCATTCCGAGATAGCCCCAACCATGAGAAGACATTCCGTACCGATTTTGCCCCCACCGATTTGTGCCGTCGGCCGCATGGATCCGGTGGTCTCGTGGTTGGGAGCCGGGCCGACCCGAAAATCGAGGAGCATGGGTTCTGGGTAGTGGCACCATAGGAGGTGGGTGGCGGCATCCCGGTGTAGTCGTGGCGACCGAGAGTGGGGTTGGCATCCTCGTCTTCTTCCACGGTGAAGGTGCCATCTCGGATTGAGGCCGGCGGCCGCACCGTGACTCTTAATAGCCTCCATAAGGCCGTTTAGCCGTGCTTCCCGTCGTAACCTCATCTGTTCTGCTAACTGATTCCACTGTTGCTCTGTCTGAGGGGTCCCGGGAGGCGGAGTGACGTTATCCCCATCATTACCGGCTGATGCAGACATTCTGAAACCCGGAGTCGGAACAAATGGTGAGGCTGACGATGCGCTTGACTCTTCCCAACTGATCAAACGGTGACCCGGTGCCCGAAACCAAGCTTTGTGAGGAGCTACGGGGGAAAGGACACGAAGGTTCAAATGTATGGGAATGGAAGGAGGGTAGGTGTTTGGGCATTAGGCTCATGCAACATGCAGTTATTTGTTCACGTTTACTTAAAACATGTTTTATTAACCTAATCGGTTGGAAAAGATTGCTCTTCTTTTTCGCAAACTACTCTGGATCCTGGATCAGTGGGCCCCGTCACTACGTCTATAAGCCCCTCGTATTCCACCTGTATTTTGACCTCCCAGGGTGGACAGCCCCGGGCGAGGGTCCTATAGGGCAAGCGGGTCCCACCGACCGAAAGAAAACGATCCTAAAAGTCCGGGCGAGTAATCGAGTCTTAACGAGCATTCGATGTAAATTACGGACAAAGCCGACGTCAAAAGTCAAGATCATGTCCGAGGGCTCGACGAAAAGTCGGCATGATTTGACCGATAAATGTCCACGATTGATCTTGACTTGTCGTCGCTAAGCCGTAATTAGGCATGGAATATTCATTAATCCTTGATGACTCAAAGGTCAATGCCGGGAGTCAGTGTATAATTTGTGCCGCCGAGCCGAAGTCAAGGCGCCGGTCAATATCTTGGTCAAAGTCTGCGGCGGAAAACCGGCAGAACTTCGACTGATAAGGGTCCCCGAAAGATATTGAGTCGGTATGCCGACAAAGGCTTGAAAGGAAAGGTCTATACACGGACAGGGCATGACACAGACCAGACTAAAAACCAACCGGGTCTCGGACAAAGTGTGTCACGGACAAGTGCATGGTCGACACGAGGCTCCATGGGATGTTTGGGTAGTCCTGTGCTCATCCGAGAGGCGTAATAAGACCAAACGGACCGCGACAAGGATTTCCCCGGGTTAAGGACGTAGTGTGCAGTGTACGGTCACGTGCGCGTAGTGTGCAAGCAGTCTATATTCTTTTTCTGAGTAAAATAGAGATTTTTTTATGTGTCTTAAAAATATGATGCATGATTTTTTTTTTGAGAATTTCCTTCTTTTTTTTTTGAAAATCCTTTTTTTTTTTGAAATTTAATGAGCACATAAGCACGTAAGCACGAAAATTCCGACAGTTAGGGACATTATTCCGACAGTCAAAATTTTGACTTTCTCCGAGGCGGCCAAAACAACATGAAAACTGTGCAAAAATCAACACACACACAAAAATGATTTTCAAAGCCGGGACGGAAGCTTGACCCTCAAAAGCTTTTTTTTTTTTTAAAACGGTGATACCGGTACGTGGGATTGTTAGACCACAATTTATCCCCGACTCGTGTTAGGAGGCGATAACGGGAAATTTAGTGGTTTCCACCAATATACCAAATACCATTTTTTTTTTTAAAAAAAGCTTAGTCCCCAGCAGAGTCGCCACTGTGATGATGTGTGTTTGTATCGAAAATTTTCCCATTTTTGTTTGAAAAAATCAACGAAACGGAGTCGCCACGCCATTTTAATTTTGAGGGCCAAAACTTTGAAAAAAGCCCGAGATCAGAGATTTAGGTTCGGAGGTCATGTTACACGCCGGGAAGGACGTTAGTGTGCACCCGGAATGCCTCGTAAAACGAGTCTTCCAAGCTGAAAATCATTTGTGTGTGTGTGTGTGTGTGTGTGTGTGTGTGTGTGTGTGTGTGTGTGTGTGTATGTGTGTTTTGGCCAAAATACTTTGAAACTCAGAAAAGTAAAAATTGAGATATCTTTTTAAGACTTTAAACTGATCCCATGATTTTTTGGAGGATTTTTGGATTGAGATTTGGTACTCAAAAGACCTTTTGAAGTTGAGAGCCATTTCTGCCAGAATGAAAAAGGCAGTGGACCTTTGATTTTGAAATGGATTCAAGGGTCTTAAAACTTCATAATCTGGATAAACTCAGAGAATGAAAGTTGTTCTAGACACCTTAAATAAAACTTGTGCGAAGGAATTTTCCATTTTGGAGAAGATTTGAGGGGTCAAAACCTTCTGGAAACCTCATATATGAGATCTGGATTCCCAGAAGCTGATGAACTAGCCTCTGAAAGAAAATTTGAAAAGAGGAGTTTTACTCACCCAAAAATAAAGTAAAAATATGTCTGGAAATCTCTGGATGTTGGCTACAAAAAGTGTTTTGTAGTCAACACCAAATTCCAAGTTCAACTGTGTCCAAAAATTAAGACAATGGACTGAGGTCTGGGAAAATTGCTACTGGACAGCAACTTCTCAAGAAAGAAAATATGATTTTAAAAGGGGGTTTTGCATCCATGCTTGTCCCCATTTCCCTAGGTTTTGGTTAGTGATCACTAGAAATTTTAGTGGTGAATCAACTATACCAAACCATCCTTGGGGTACATTAGGACTAAGCATTTCATTTGCTTGGGAAGGGGATTTTTATCCTTTGAAAATGGGATTTTATGTTTGAAAATGGTTTTTAGGGTTTTGAAAATGAGTTTTCTTTGCAAGAAAGTAAGAGAATTTGAAAATAATTTTGATCTTTGTAGAAGATCATCCATGGAGATGGTCTTCCATGGTGATCTTCTTAGATCTAGAGCAAGAAGATGAAAGAACTACATTTTGTAGTTTGCAAATGCATGCATGGTTGAGATTTAGGGTTAGGAGAAGGAGGGTTTACCAATCTTCCTTTTGTTCTTGAGTGTTTGGCTTGTATGTATGAGTGTTTAGGGCTTTAATATGAGAGTGAGTGGATGAGTATGAATTGGGAAAGATTGGAGAGAAAATGGTGACAATTTAAGTGAATTCTCACTGTTTTCTCTCTATAGGTGCAAAATGTGTTGTGGCTCCCTATTTTTGTGACTGGAGGGCTCAATTTATAGCCCTCCTGAGATGACAAACTCATCCGCGCGGATGGGAACCCTCAGCGTGCACTGTTCATTAAATGCAGCTCCAGCTTTGGACAAGAGGAATATTTCTTTTTGAAATTCAAATTAGGCAAACAAACTTTATGTTTCCAGCATTTCTATTTATGGTTTTCTTCTTTTGTTTTTCTTTTTTGAGATTCTTTTTAAGGTTTAACCTTAAATAACAATGCCCATTTTACCCTCACTTTGTTAGAAAGGTTAGGATAGTTAGGAATTGTTAGAAATGTTATAACTTTCGTTAATTTTCTAACGAAAATTCTAACAAGCTCAAATTGGAGCACTTACAGATGTGTAAACACATCTGCTCACACATCCATTCAGGGGGAGTCTGTGCTGAAAATGTTGATCTAAAATGATCAAATCATAAATCTTTGGTTTTGACCAGAAAGTCCAAAATAGGGGGAGATTGAAAGCGTGAGCTTTTTGGGAGCAATCTTTGTTTCCTTATTTTCGAAATATCTTCAAATATGGTATGTAGATTTTGTGACTTTCATGAAAGATTTATTATTGTCCTACTTTGACTAGGACTTTATAAATAGAGTAAATATCTTGTATTTATGTACATAGTTTTATATTAGGACTAACCTACTAACAATCTATTTCTTTGTGAGTGTGATTTGTATTTCTTTATAGGTAAAGAGATCTCACAAAAGAAGATGTTGATTACGTGAAGACGTTCTCCATGATGCATATAAATAAAAAACCTTAAGCACAAGAGAAGACACGGATTTTAAGAGAGAAAAATACTTGTTCTTCACAGTTTTTCAACATTGTGGTTTTAGGTTGTGAGTGAAGGTTGTGACATACATCCGTAACTCACATCTAGATTTTCATTGAGTTCCTTGTTTTACTTCTGACTAGAATAGGTCCTACTTGGGAAATGGGAAGTCTTCTTGTCATAGAAGGTGATTAGAACTCATTTAGTATTTTAGTCTTTTAGTTTTTCACTTATTTGAATTTTTGTAATCATCAAAATTTTAATAGTGAAAAGTTTTTGGGCGTAAGCCTAGTTTGCTGATCTCAAGATCAGTAAGTGTATATAACCTTTGTGTTATTGCTTTAGTTTGTTTTATTCCGCTGCATTATCTGTGGATGTGTGAACAGTTGTGAGACACATCTGTACTCACATCCATATTTTGTGAAGTTGATTGTGCTTCCTAGCTACACGAAACTTTCATAATGTATTTAATAATTAATTATTTTAATATTTATCACCTCTCACTAATTTATAAAACATTTCTTAAACATAACTAATTATCTAAAAAAGACTCTGTCAACAATGACCACCACCATCACAGGCCATGACCACCCCCGCCTTCAACATCAAAACCACAACCATCATCAGCCTAAAACCGCCACTATCACCCCAAAACCACCATAATTTTTGTATTTATCATTTAAAATCTACAATCACTATTTTTTCAAATTTAAAGAATAGACACACACTATTTTCTAAATTTGAACCTACTTTCTCATATTTGAATTCACAAATACACACATAAACACACGTACACCGTAATTTCTCAGATTTATACTCACAAATACACACACATACACACAAAAAAGCACAATCACACTCACCATACTTGCGGAGTTTGAAGATAGAGGAATCTTTGGCGTGGGATAACAGATGAGTCATTGTAGATATGATATTTCCCCGTTGAGTACATAAAAATGGTCGGAGGGGTTGTAATGAAGAGAATGGTCGGAGGGATGGGGGAGGATAAAGGGAGAAAGAGTGTGTGTGTGTGACCTCAAAGCAGAAGAAAAAGCTGATCATGGAGGTTGGGTGTGGGCAGGGAGGGTAAGATTGGCCGGAGGGGGAGGGGAAGGGAAATTTTTGCCAAAAGGGATGAAATAGAGAGAAAAAGAGAGAAGAGGGGAGGGGTGGATTTTTTTATTTAGTGATAAGGGGTAGTGTTGACATTTAAAAAGTTATAAAGGTTAAACTGGGAATTTCAATCCTAAATAACTTCAGTTAAGTCCCAAGACACGTGTGAATTAACTTATTTTTCTTTGCAATTTAATCCAAGAACCTGTGACTGACTGCACAACTTTTGTAACTTTGGATACTAAATTGACAAAATTAAAACATGCTCCCTTCGTCCCACTCCATTGTAAACCAACTTTTTGGGCACGAGAATTAAGAAAAAGTAAGAGAGAGAAATATGTAGAGGAGGTATTTGTGAGTATGGAAAATTAAATATGAGAGAGAATGAGTGAGAGGAATAGTTAGAAGAGAGAATGTTGTGAGTGTAAAAGTAAAGTAGGAAAGAGAATAAGTGAGTGGAATAGTAAAGATTCTTTGTCATTTTGAACAATTCACAATGGAGTGGGACGTCCCAAAATGAAAATAAATCCACAATGGAGTGGAACGGAGAGAGTAATTGACAACCCCCCTCTAAACTTTTGATCATAATTTGTCATTTTTCTCTAATTTGGGGCACATGTTGACTCTGTTTCATTCTTATCAAGTTTATTAAATAAAATAATGATTTTATCCTTAACAATACACTTCAAATTTTTAGAGATAGATAATCATTTTTTAATAAAAATGATATTATTGTTGGTGCTTAAGTATTAATATACAATTTTCTTTATAATAAGGGCCACATAATCCCAATCTAATTTTTCTAATCCTTATCCGTCTTTAATGACCACTGCTTTAATTTTGACGATCCCCCAACTGTCATATTGAGAAAGACAAATTAGTTGTTAATTACTACTGATGATGCCAAAATCGTCAAAACAGCCCAAATCCAAGCGTCGAATGCTCCGGCGATTGCAAGGCCTGAAAATAAGAGAAAACACGTAAACTAAGCCGGGGCGGATCCGGCTAAAGGCCCTCCGGCGTGAGAGTAAGTTCACGGTTGATATTAGAGAAATCAAATGGACAGAGTTTCTCCAATGTAAAAAGTAACGTACCGAATAATGAGCCATGGGGCTTGTATTTATAGGAATGGATAGATAGAATCCATGTTGGAATGAACTTGTAAATAGATAAGATATAATCTTAAGAGAATTATATCTGTTAAGGAGTCATTGTTTGACTTGAATTGCTATTGGTAATTGTAATCTTGATGGGGTTACAACTGTATAATCCTTGTTGAATAAGGATTGTAACTGCTAGCCGGAACGCCGAGGAAGGCAAATGATTTTCCTCGGCCTTTGGCAAATAAGCCGAGGAAAATGACTTTGTTTCCTCGTCATTTGGTAAATGGCCGACACAGAGATATGCCGGGGAGAATGATTTTCTTTCCTCGTCACTTGGATGTATGCCGAGCAAATAACTTCTCTTTCCTCGGTAATTCCGATATGGCGGCCCAAAAATGATGATAGAAGGCCGAGATAAATGTTCCTCGGCATACGAGGAAGATCTTACTCGGCCCTAATACTTCATAATTAGACAATATCCACTGCCCAATATAGTTGGGCCCAAGTTCGGGCAAACCCATGTTCGTTGCTCGGTTTATACCGTTCAGTGGCCCCCAACTTTCTAGCTTGGCTTAGGACGAGTAGAAAGTTAGCTCGGCATCGGCATATGGAATACGAACAGGTTTGACGCGTGTCCTTGGTTGGTAACTGACGGTTGCTATTCTGATGATGACCTGGGGCCCACCAGTCTTGTCACGCCTTGATAACTGTGTTTAGCATTTAATTCTTGGGGCGCCTCACCCGAATTTACGCTTTACCCATGGGTCGACCCAATTTGGGGAGGTATAAAAGCTAAAACCCCTTTCATTTTACTCTTTACAAACCCCAAGCAATTGAGAGCATTTGGCAAGAACTCACCGGCGAAACAGCAGCGATCTTGAACCCAGTTTCCGGCGAGCTCTATTTTTCCGGCGAAGTTGCATTCTGCAGTGATTCCAATCGTTCTTGTAAACTCAGGTATGACTTTCTTCCCTTCTCACGAACTCCTTTCCTTCTTTAGCGTCTTCTAGGGTTGTTAGGAGAAATCATATGTGAATCAAGAACATGAACCGCCATTATTGAAGATTCAATCTTTTCTTCAAGAATTTTTGTTTCAACTCTCAAAATTTCAAATTTTTGATTTTCTTTGTATCTTGTTAAACTTCTTTGAATATTGAATGAACTTCCCCTTTTTAATCTTTGATTCCCCTTAGAAATGGCTCGTTCTTGGGACCATTCCCCCCGATTCCGTTATGGATATCATACGGGCAATCTGAGGGTTTATCGACGAGAAAGGGGTCCATGGTTGATGCTGAACTTGGATGATATAAGCAAGCAGTTGAGGGGTTATGGTCGCTCTCGTTTATTCATCCAATACCCGGATTCCACAAGAATAGATAGGATTGATTCCGGGTCACCAAATATTATAGTGTTTGGGGATAGGGCTGAGATGGTGGAGCACATCGAACTGTTCTACCCGGCCTCCAATCGCGAAATGCGTGAGCGTCTGAGAGGTACGGCCCCCTCCTCGGCCTTATGAAATGACGAGGAAGGAAATCTTCCTTCCTCGGCCTTATGGAATGACGAGGAGGGGAATCTTCCTTCCCGTCATTTAATCAGGCCATTGACGAGGTAAATAATTTTGTCTCCTCGTCCTTATGCGTATATGACGGGAAGAGAAGGAGAGCCCTCCTCGTCTACTCAAATAGTTAATGCCTTCGTTGAAGGTGCGCAAGCTGATGCCCGCCTTGTCCGAAGAAGAGGCCGAGGAGCAGGTAGCCGAGGAAAGCAAATCGAGAGGGCACCAAAACCTGGGGATCCCATGGTTGAGAGGCTGCACACCAAGTACAAAGTGGATCGTGCTGAATATAAATTAACTTATATGGGCAAGATCGAGCCGAAGACGGAGAAAGAAGAGACGGCCTTCTATTATAGCCAAGATTACGTCCATTTTTATTTCAAACAGTTTCAACAGGGACTCCGTCTTCCCCTAGACCCCTTCATTTGTGAGTTTTTGGATGATGTAAAGGCAAAGGCCTGGCCATGCTAGGAGCCAATGGTACTAGGGTTCTGGTTAGCTTCATCATCCTTTGCCGTAGTTTAGGCTATGAACCGACCATGGGAGCCTTCCGTCACTTCTACATTGTCCAAGTCATCAAGGAACAATGGCTTGTAGTTATTAGGAGTGCCAATAGGAAACCCAAGTTGCTTCTTCCCATGTCCAAGAAAGTTCCAGCCGGGATAACCACGTTATCCGCGTTGAGAGCCGCCAAGGCCGGGAGTTCCAATCTCCTTGTGATGATCCAACCTCCTCCTTTGCCGTCCAACAATACGGGTGGACCAAAGATTTGATCAAGCTGCCTGGAAGAGTTTGCCAGGGTAGGGGTCCCGGATTGGAAGCAAGTTGAATCCTCGGATCATTTCTATATCCAGGCGGGATTGATGCCGTGAACGAGGACGGGGTGGCTCCCCTCGTCAATGTTAAAAGAGGACGTCGCTTCAACGATTGGACGGTACATCCAGGCTTCGTATTCCACGAGGATTGTATTAGGTGCCATGATGAGCGTCCCCGTGACCAATGTATTGGAGCACCTAACATTGTTGGACGTAAATTTTTATCTTGGACACTTGTAATTTTTGCGTCATATTATTTTGCTCGTACTTGACCTTGAATTTCCTTGCTCGTACTTGACCATTTCTTCCTTGTCTTTACAGATTTAACTGCCGAGGAAGAAGCCGCCCTTGCAATGGAGAGACTTAGTCCTCAAGAGCTCGTGAAGAGGAAGAGGAGGTTGAGCAAGAAAACCGCCTTGACAGAAAGGAGGGAGGATGCTAATGCACGTAACCTCATCCTTAATGTTCAAACTGACCAACCCCTTCCCCTTAAATTGCACGGGGAAGTGGATGCCGAGGAACCGGCAGCTGACAACCAAACCGATCCATCAACTGTAGAGGGGCATAGCCTCCATGTTGATGCCGAGGAAGAGGCAACCGAGGAAGCTAACCTCGTCCAAAGGAGGTCAGGCTCCAAAAGAACTCCAAGTGCCAGCGCCGAGGAGCCGGCGGCCAAACGGGCAAGCGTCAGTGCGGCCCCTGAAGTTGATGCTCCCCCTCCTCGGCCGTTGATCAGTCAAGACTGTTGAAGAGGCCGACGAGCTGGCCAAAAGTATGTCCCTTGGTATTCCTCGTCTTAGGGGACTCCCCCTGTTGGCAAGGGAGGGACCCTTGGTGAGATTGGGCCGAGCTCCTATCCAAAGGGCTATGGACGAGGATGCTTATGAAACCCTTTGCAAAGAGGGTCCTAACGAGGATACTGTGCTTTGCCACAAGGGACTCTTGATCGCCGAGGTAAATGTTGATCCCTTTCTGGGTTATTGTCTTTGATATTGGATATTGTCTTCTTAACGATGATTTATCTTTCAGTTGGCTTCAGTCACGGCGTACGAGAATGTGCTGGCCAAGAAGAAGACAAGGCGTCTGAATGAGGCCAAGGCAGCTCAAGCAAAGAGCGAGAAAGAAAAGTCTTCCTTGGCTAAACTTTTAGAGGCCAAGGATGCTGAGCTTGCGGCGGCCAAGGCCAAGGTTGAGGCCGAGGTAAAAAGGGCCGAGGAAGAGAGGTCAAAAGCCGAGGAACATCTCCGGCTCAAAAATGAAGAACTTGCCTGTGCCAAGGCCGACAAGGCCGAGCCGCACCAAGGCCGATGAAGCCGAGGCCAAGTGCCGAGGACTCGGAAGCTACCCTTCCAGGCTAGGGAGGAGGAGGCCGTAGCTCGGTTCAAGGAGAGCTCGGCTTTCAAAGAAATGATGATGGCTAGCTCGGGCCTTCGTGAGAGAGGCGTGGACGAGCAAACGGCCACCATGTTTGAGGATGGCTATCTCCACTTGGCCCGGAGCATTTTAGCCGATCCCTCCACCGGTCCGGACATCAACAAGATTGCCCAGCTAATTTGTGGATCAATATGCCGAGGAGGTCGTGGCACTCCATCACTTGGTCCCTTATTCCGAGAGCAACATGGAGCCGATGGCCGCCAAGGATGTCCATGCTTGCGAGGGAAGTGTAGCTGAAGCCGGCTTCGTTGTCCCCCGCAATATTAAAGACCTAGTGGAGGCGATCCAAGACGCCGACGAGCCTGAGGACCTAGAGGCCGAGGTGGAAGGAGGGACTGGGGAAAATAATGCCTCCACTAATCAAACAGTCCTTCCTCCCCCCGGCACTATCACAGAAGACTGGCTGGACAAGCCTTTTGATGATGTGCACCAATCTTAGGATAGCTTTTTTTTTTTTTTTCCTTTTTTGCTTTTTGTAATAGACAATAGGACCTGTAATTCCATTTGAATATCAATGAAAAATCCTTTGTCATTATTCTTGTCACTTCATTGACTTGGTTATATTTTGGTATGCTATGCATTAGCCTTAGGAAGGTGGGATCCGAGGAAGGTCCCTTGTTCCTTGTGGAGCAAGTGGTTAGGCCGAGGAAGATTCCTCGGCTGTAACTATACTCGTACTTCAATTGGGCTGAGGAAGTTTTCCTCGGCTTTAAATGTTGTAATCCTGAATCAGAGTATATTCATGGTAGGAGGTTTATCAAGCCATTAGGCCGAGGAAAGTCCTCGGCCTTGGCTGTTAGTCTCCTAAGTCAAGATGGTCCCTTGACTGGAAGAGTTGTAAGCCATCAGGCCAAGGTGGTTCCTAGGTCTTGGTCGCTTGGTATCTTTGAGTCAAGGTGGGCCCTGACAGGATATATTGAGTGCCATCGTGCCAAGGTGGTCCCTTGGTCTTGGCAGTCTGTCAAGCCGTCAAGCAAGCCATCAAGCCAAGGAGGATCCTTGGTCTTGGCTGTTGGTAAGCCATCAGGCCAAGGAGGATCCTTGGTCTTGGCAATTGGTAAGCCATCAGGCCAAGGAGGATCCTTGGTCTTGGCAATTGTTAAGCCATCAGGCCAAGGTGGACCCTTGGTCTTGGCTGTTGGTAAGCCATCAGGCCAAGGATGATCCTTGGTCTTGGCTATTGTGTAGTCATCAGGCCAAGGTGGACCCTTGGTCTTGGCTGTTGGTGAGCCATCAGGCCAAGGAAGATCCTTGGTCTTGGCAATTGTTAAGCCATCAGGCCAAGGTGGACCCTTGGTCTTGGCTGTTGTGTATCGGAGAATCTGAGGTAATGTCCTCATCCTCTTGTGCTGGGGTGAAGAGCTGATAGTTGCTTTGCATGTTGGAAGAAACTACTTTCGTAGAACTGAAATGCGATTACATAGAACTGCAATCCTATTAACTAAACAGACAAAAAGAAAACAAAAGACCGAAAATAAAAGACCGAAAATAAAGAGCTAATCTATTGCAAAATAAACTAGACTAGTGATAATATTTTCTAAGGTTGTCGGAATGCCATGAATGCTTGAGATCCTTCCCCTCCTTGGTCCTCAATCTGTAGGTCCCTTCTCGGATGACTTGAGTGATGATATAGGGACCTTCCCAATTTGGGGAGAGCTTGTTCTGTTCTGCTTTCCGACCAGTGGCTTCGATCTTTCTAAGTACCCAATCACCAACTTGGAATACTCTTTTGATGACCCTCTTGTCGTGATATGCCTTGGTCCTTTGCTTGTAATTCACCATCCTCATCTGCGCAGCTAGTCGTTTTTCATCTATCAGGTCCAGGTCTAGGAGCCTATTGACCTTGTTGACTTGCTCATCATAATGGGAGTTCCTTACTGTAGGGATGGCCATCTCTGCTGGTGCCATAGCCTCAGAACCGAAGGTTAGTGCGAATGGGGTTTCCGGTTGGCCCCGGGTGGTTGTGCGAATGCCCCATAAAGCTAGGGGAAGTTCGTCCAACCATCTACCCTCGCGTCCTTCAAGATTCTTGGTGAGGGCGGTTAGGACCAGTTTGTTGGCAGCTTCTGCTTGACCATTGCCTTGGGGTCTGCTAACTGAAGATTTTGCATGGCGTACTTTGACTCTTCCCAATTCGGTTGTAAATGCCGTGGAGAATTGGAGGCCATGGTCAGAAACAATTGTATGCGGAAGGCCAAATCTGCACCAGATGTTGTCATGAACAAAGTTGATCGCGTTCTCTTCCGTTATCTTGGCCAATGCCTTGGCTTCTATCCACTTGGAGAAGTAATCAATGACTACTATCACGTACTTGCAATTACCACGGGCGGGTGGGAAGGGTCCAATGAGGTCGATCCCCACATATCAAATGGCCACGTAGGTATTACAAGTGTTTGCTCGACTGGTAGTCTTGGAATGTCGAGAGAACCTTTGGCATTTGTCACATTTTCGAACATAGGCATGCGCGTCTTCCCTTAGGTTTGGCCGGTAATAACTAAGCGATATGATTTTGTCGGCTAAGGTTCGGCCCCGGTGTCCGCCGCAAACACCTTCATGTACTTACGCCGGGAGGTTCTCGGTTTCCTTGGGATAGACACACCTTAGCAGGGGCTTCGTGAAAGATCTTCGGTAGAGGACTCCGTTCATCACCACGAATCTTGGAGACCTCTTCTTGATAAGCTTGGCTCGAGCATCATCTTACGGGAGTTTCTCCTTCTCAATGTATTCGATGTAGTCATCGATCCAAAGATCTCTCTTCCTCGTCCGTAAGCATGACTTGTAATCTTTCATACGCAGGTTCCTTGGCATAAACTACATATGGGTTGGTCTCCGAAGGAGACTGCGTCCATGTGGTGGCTAGTTTGGAGAGAACATCTGCGACTTGGTTATCTTCCGCTTCCTATCTCGCTTGAGCTCGAAAAATTCCATTTTCTTCGTCATATCTAGGACCAGGTCTCTATACTTGGCAAGGGTGACATCTTGAGTGTTATATTCTCCCTTCACTTGTTTGACAAACAAGCCGGGAGTCACAGAAAGCAGCCCACCTTAGTTGCTCCATAGAAGGAGGCCGGCTCAATGCCAAATATGAGAGCCTCGTATTCGGCTTGGTTGTTAGAGGCAGGAAACTGAAGCGGATGGCATCTTGTATAGTATATTCTCCTTAAGGCTTGCTAGTACTACTCCGGCTCCGCTTCTTTCCTTGGTAGCCGATCCGTCCGTATACAGGATCCAACAGTTGGATGGGAGTTCAATGGGAGAGTCTTTTTCCTCCGGCGCGTTTTGCTTCCGGGAGGTGGGGAGATGCTCACCCATAAAGGCAGTCTCGACCATGAAGTCAACCAAAGGCTGTGCTAAGAGGGTCTTCCTTGGTTGGTAAGTGATATCAAACTCCGTTAGAGCGATTGACCAATTAAGGAGACGTCCCGAGCCGTCCAACTTGTGAAGGATTTTCTTCAATGGTTCGTTGGTGTAGACGGTGATAGGGTGTGCGTAAAAATATGCACACAGCTTCCTTGAAGCAATGACTAGGGCGTATGCTATCTTCTCCACATTGAAATATCTGCTTTCCACATCGGACAGGGCCTTTGAGACATAGTAGACGGGCTTCTGAATTCCTTCATCCTTTCGAACCAAGACAGCTGCGACAGCGTGATCAGTGGCAGCTAGGAAGACATATAGCATCTCACCGGTAGTCGGACTGCTAAGCAAGGGAGGGGAACCCAAGTACTCCTTCAACCGGAGGAACGCTTCCGAGCATTCAGGAGTCCAGGAGAAGCTCTTGGTACCCTTCAATACCTTGAAGAAAGGCAGTGACTTTTCGGCGGACTTGGCGATGAATCTTCCAAGGGCTGCAATTCTTCCATTAAGTCTTTGGACCTCCTTGATGGTGGTAGGTTCCTTCATGTCAACGAGCGCCTTGATCTTTTCTGGGTTTGCTTCAATCCCCCTTTGGGAAACCATGAAGCCCAGGAATTTCCCTGCAGTAACTCCGAACACGCACTTGCTTGGATTCAGCTTCATGTTGTTTGCTCGGAGGTTGTGGATGGTCTCTTCTAGGTCAGGAACGTGGCTGCCTTCCTTGGTCTTTATGACCATGTCATCAATATAAGCCTCCATGTTTCTACCTATCTGACTTGCAAAAACTTGATTTACCATCCGTTGGTAAGTGGCACCAGCATTCTTGAGCCCAAAAGGCATCATGATGTAGCGAAATTCCCCATGTGGTGTTTGAAAGGCGATCTTCTCGATGTCTTCTTTCGCCATTTTTATCGATGATAGCCCGAGTAGGCATCTAAGAAGCCGAGAGTTTGGTGTCCGAAATGGAGTCCACCAACTTGTCGATTACGGGGAGAGGATAACTATCCTTGGGGCGTGCTTTGTTTAGATCAAGAAAGTCTATGCACATACGCCATTTCCCATTTTGCTTCTTCACCATAACGACATTAGCCAACCAAACGGGGTATTTAACTTCGCGAATTATTCCGGCGCTGAGTAATTTCTGCACCTCTTCTTTTATAGCTTCCTCCTCGTCTCTTGCAAAATTTCTCCTTGTCCGGGAGATGGTCTTCGCTAAAGGATCAACTTCTAAGCGGTGGAGGGCTACTTCTTCATTGATCCCCTCATGTCTTCGACTCTCCAAGCAAAGAGCGTCGAGACTCGTTTTTCAAGAGGATATAATTCTTTCTTTCTCTTCCCGTGATAGCTGGCCTCCTAGCTTGATTTTTGTTCAGGATAGTCGGATTAATGACTACCTCTTCTAGCTCATCTACAGGCTTCATTTCTGGTCCGTCTCGAAATTCCAGGGATTCGATGATGATCTCTCTGATTCTCCTCCCTTCATTGTCGTTTACATTGAGGCCTTCTTCCTCCATAAGTTTATCGATGTCTGGAAGATCGTTCTTCCCCGAGTCATGGTTGGCCCCCGAGTTCTGGTCATTGACGAGAATGGGTTCTTCCTCGGAGATGGGTAGAACTATGCCTTGGTCATCCGCAGTTTCTAGGACCATAGGCTCTTCTTCCGGTGTGGGTAGAGTTATGCCTTGGTCATCCGCAATTTCTAGGACCATAGGTTCCTCTTCCTTACTTTCCCATACTTCACGGATATAGTTCATTCTAGAGCTAGTTTCCGTGGTCTTCTGAGATTTGGTGATCTTGATGTTCTCCTCGGGCGTATCTATCTCCACGCTTTTTGACTTTTTCCGGCTCTTGACAACATGTTCCAAGAAATCTTTGGGGGTTGCCCTCACGCATCCAATGCCAGCACGAGTGGGAAATTTAACTCGTTGATGAGGAAGGGAGGCTACCATCCCAAATTTGGCTTGACTTGGAATGCCGATAATCGCATGATAGTCACTAGTCAAATCCATGACTATGAAAGTGACAGTAGCTTTGGCTCGGAAGGGATGATCGCCGACTTCGAGTTCTAGTTCTACGGTTCCCTTTGCTCCAACCTTATGGTTGGTGAATCCTTCAAGCCTTCCATGATATGGCTCTAGCGCAGTGTCCTTCAACCCCATTTCTTTGGAAGGCTGAATAGTACAAGATGTCACGGGAGGCCCCGTGTCAACAAGAAGTCTTTCGGATTGACATTGTCAATTCGACCCTTGATGACCAATGGCTGCTCACGAGCCGCTCGACTTCCCGCCGGCTCATTCGGAGAAAAACTAATGATTTCTTACGCTTTATGGATCCAAGCGGGGACATGGTATACTTTGCTTAGCTCGTGGATCCGGTCCCTTAGCTTTTACGGTGGAGGTCACCTCTTCACGGATCACATGTAGTTTATCCCTAGGAGGCCTTCGATCTTCATCCTCACTCTTGGAGTCATCTTCACTCTCCTCCTGCTTCCGCTTTCGCTTGCCATCTTTCTTCATGACATAACGGTCCTAACTTTCCCTCGTCAACCCATTGTTGGATTATCTTCTTAAGGGCCCAAGAACCATCGGTGGTGTGCCGTTGTCCTTGTGAAAATCACGGTATTTGTTCTTGTTGCGGGGGATATTTCGGGTTATCGATCGGCGGACGAGGTGGAGGAAGGTTCACTAGCCGCATGATTTCGGAGATGGGCTTTGTAAGAGGGGTGAACTCCGGCTTCTCGGTGCTTACGGTTCTATTCTTTCCTTTCTTGCCGTTCCCATTGTCATTACGTCGGGAGTTAGTTGCTTCAGTTCCGTCTTGTCGCACCCTTTTCTTTGTCTTGTCCTCGGCCATGGAAATGGCATAAGCCACTTTGTATAATTCGGCCTTGGAGCCGGGTTCCACTGGCCGAGAGTTCATAAATGAGGGGGCAGATTTTAACTTGAGTTGAAGCAAACTATGACCTCCCTATCGCCGAGGCTTTCTTCGACTTGGTCCGCCATTTTTCGGAACCTATTGTAGTAGGCGAGGGTGGTCTCTCCTTTCCCTTGCTCAATGTTGGCCAAGTCGGTTAATCTCATCTTCCTTTTCCCAGCCGTGGCAAAATGATCTAAGAACATTCTCATCATGCCCCTCCAGCCATCGATGCAACCTTTCTTGAGCTCACGGAACCAGGTCAAAGTCGTTCAAAAGGTGCTCGCGAAAGCTTTGCGAGCAAGTCATCAGCAGTGGTGAGGAGATTCATGGTTTGTTCAAAACTTTGCACATGGTCCTTGGCGTCGGTGGTTCCGTTATATTTCTCGAAATTTGGGAGCTTGAGGTTAGGATGGGGAGGTGCAGCAGTTATCCTCAAGGAAAACGGACGGGTGGCCCAATCATAATCGTCATCATTATATTTCTTTCCCCTCTCCCATATCATCCAGCCTTTGTTTCAACGGCTCCCATTGCTTTGTTTCTATTTCCTTCTCACTTTGCTTGAGCGAGGTGCTTCGTTGGGAACTTCCGACCGACTTGTCTTTAGGGCGATCATTTGCCCTACATTGCTCCGCTTCATGTCGGTGGCCATCACGTCCGGAGGGGGCCCTATCACGTCTTGGTTCCGGGTCTTGTGCGCCAAGTATCATCTGTAGACTCGGGGTCCTTGGCCTAGCAAATTCTCGATGCCGAGGACGAGGAGAGTCCGGTCGACGAGGACTGACGAGAATCCGAACGATGAGGACGAGGAGAATCGGCCGACGAGCTCGAGGAGACGCGGGACGCCTAGGTGTCATGATGAGGCGAGCAGGGGATAGGCGCCTATTCAAGCCGAGTCTTGTCCTTAGGTCCTTGGAGTTCACTTCCTCTTCCCTAGGAGTTATTTGGCTTCTCGGTCGACCACGGGGATCCTTACCTGCTTGTTATGCCGAGGACGAGGAGAATCCCCAGGAGCCGGCATTGGTAGTTCGGCGGTCTTCGGGGAGGAGCACGATGCTCTCCCTGTTCCTTTCTCAAAGGTGGGCCCATTGATGGTACAATGAAGGGAGCCATGGAATGATCTGGGTCCATTTGCAACGAGCAACTTGTGTTTCATACATCCTTTGCAAAGTCTCCATTTGTTTGTGTAACAAAGAGCGTCGGTCAACGGGTTGAGATCCTCCCGCTTGACCGGCGTCGGCATTCTTTGTTTTCTTCCTTCCCCGCTTGCTTCCCACGAGCACGAGTAGGACGAGGAAGGTCATTGCCCTCTCCCTCGGCATTTGCCTGACCCATGGAACGAAGAGTCATGGCAAGGGGAGGAATGGCATCGGCTTGAGGTAGAGGAGGAGGAGGAGGCAGTGGCTCCTCGGCTCCGGTGTTTCCCATTCACTGGGTGGGATCCTCGCCTGTAACACTTGTGAATTGTCCGTCCATTATGATTCACAAAGATTATTAAATGCGAAATTTTCCAAAAATCACAATTTCACCAGAACCGAATTTATGGTTAAATTTAGGGCAAATTTTAACCAAAACAAACAGCCAATTGTGATTTTTCCAACACAAAATTTCAAGCCACAAATTTTGCTTCAGACGTGAACTAGCAGTTTCCGGCCGAATTAATGCAGTTTCCGGTGGAAGTTTACAAATTCCGACCGAATCAAGAACAGAGCCTATCGGAGCAAAAATTTCCGATTTCAATCAAGAACAAATCCAACGGAAAATAGCTTCTCAGGCGAGATTTTCCAGGCCAAACAAAGGGTGTTTGAATCGATTTCCCGGCAATGGAACCAATTGATGATGCCAAAATCGTCAAAACAGCCCAAATCCAAGCGTCGAATGCTCCGGCGATTGCAAGGCCTGAAAATAAGAGAAAACACGTAAACTAAGCCGGGGCGGATCCGGCTAAAGGCCCTCCGGCGTGAGAGTAAGTTCACGGTTGATATTAGAGAAATCAAATGGACAGAGTTTCTCCAATGTAAAAAGTAACGTACCGAATAATGAGCCATGGGGCTTGTATTTATAGGAATGGATAGATAGAATCCATGTTGGAATGAACTTGTAAATAGATAAGATATAATCTTAAGAGAATTATATCTGTTAAGGAGTCATTGTTTGACTTGAATTGCTATTGGTAATTGTAATCTTGATGGGAGTTACAACTGTATAATCCTTGTTGAATAAGGATTGTAACTGCTAGCCGGAACGCCGAGGAAGGCAAATGATTTTCCTCGGCCTTTGGCAAATAAGCCGAGGAAAATGACTTGGTTTCCTCGTCATTTGGTAAATGGCCGACACAGAGATATGCCGGGGAGAATGATTTTCTTTCCTCGTCACTTGGATGTATGCCGAGCAAATAACTTCTCTTTCCTCGGTAATTCCGATATGGCGGCCCAAAAATGATGATAGAAGGCCGAGATAAATGTTCCTCGGCATACGAGGAAGATCTTACTCGGCCCTAATACTTCATAATTAGACAATATCCACTGCCCAATATAGTTGGGCCCAAGTTCGGGCAAACCCATGTTCGTTGCTCGGTTTGTACCGTTCAACTACCACTATTTTAATTTGTTGACTTTCTTTTGAATGTAGTTGTGGGACTAATGACTTCATAATCATTTTATTAACAATAATTATCTAAATATTTGATTTAAAACAAATAACAGACTGTTTTCAACCAAGATAGATAGTTGGACAAAATAAAAGGTATTCCATCCATTCCACTCGTTTTATAAGCATACGTTTGAAAATTTATCATTTTAATTTAGTATTTTTACGCCTTATAATTTTTATAATATATATTTGAAAGAAATTGAGTAACTAGTACGAACAAATAGACTCACAATTACTTCGTGTAAATCCTGGTGTGATAGCAACAAAACTGATGACGCCAAGCTTTTCAGGGTCAAGAGCGGTTCAAGGATATCTGGCTTGATATGTTTGGTGGTTTGATGTACCTAGAACACAACACAAACAAGCACCGTTAAGGTCAAAGTTGGATGTTACTCCAACTCAGGCCCTCGAGTGTGAGAGTAAGAATACTGAGATATATAAGACGTTTGAATGTCTTGGAGTGTGTGTATGTGTTTAGGGTTTAGATTAATATGGCTTACTCAATATATTTGGAACTTACCTTTTCAAAGGGGACAAAGGTCTTCTATTTATAGGCAATGGAGAGGTGCTTGTTGATGTAAGCAATGAGATCAGCCCTAGGGGGCACTTTGATATTTGACCACCTATACGTGTCCGCAGCTAATTGGCCCTATCAGGGAGGGAACATTGACTGTAAAGGGGACATGACTGAAAGGGACATGAGCCGTGTATATGACATGTCGCATTAAATGAAATAGTAGGCGCCTGACTAAGCAGCATTAAATGCGTGATGGCGGAGCCGGCAACTTGCATGTCAGAGCCAGTAAGCTAACGGGCTCAGTAAGGCTTGACATTAACCGGGAGGCAGGAGAGATAACCGGGAGGCAGGTATGAGCCCGCGATCAACATCTTGAGCTCGATCAAAGGTATTTGACGCGGACACGGATGGAGCGGTCATACCTCCTGCGGGCACAGATCAAGCGGTCAGGATCCCTCCGGTCTTTGAGAAGGATGATGCGGGGAGGAACGCGGTCTTGCCCTCAAGGGTCTATCTATCCGCGGTCTTGACTCCAGCGGTCTAGAGAATGCCACATCACAAGTTCCTTGGATCAGACCGAGCGTGGGCCCGGTCCAACAGGTTCGGGCTCATCAATGACCCCTAGCTCCAAGTGTGATTATTTATGGTCTGAGCGAGGAGGTACTAGAGGCTCGGCTGGATCAGATCGCTGCATTGGCGAGCACCAGTGTTGACATTTTTTGTTGGTTGTTGTTTTGCCTCATGAGCTTATAGGCACGTTCGGGAAGCACATATATGAGACACGTGTGCCTTGAATGCTCTGCCTCCCGATTTGCAAGTGGGCCCCTTGGTATATGAAAAGACAGCGCGTGTGAGGCACGGAGGGCACGTGTCAGTCATCCAAGGGGTATCATTAATGCAAAATGGGGAATTTTTTGAATTTTCAAACGTTTGGAGACGGTTCGTGATTCGAGGAGCGGTTTGTGGGCTAATTAATACGGGTTAAATGGGTTAACCCGTATAGGTAGGCCTTATAAATACCAAACCCTCAAACCTCAAACCTTTTTTACCGTCTTCAAACTTTCAAAAGAGCTAGAGAGATAATTTTGTTGTGATTTTGAGTTTGCGTCCTTCGAGCCCCATCCTCAAGCTTTACCTTTCGTAAGTAATTTTATTTGATTCTTCTTCATCTCTTTCTATTTTTCTGGGTTTTGAGAATGACTACTCGTGAATTTGAACCCCGCCGTTGGTAGGCTTAGTCGCACACCTACTAAATTAAACCGGGATTCGGCCACAAGAATGTAGCAAAGGTAAGTCCAGGGTCGAACCACTGAAGAACGGTATTGATTACGAACTAGTCACGGACAAATGGGGGGATTTGTTTGTTTTTGAATTACTTTCTAAGAACATAAATTAAACTAATTAAGAGTAAAAACAATGATTTCGAAACACTTCAGATTTGATTCCGTCCCCACCTAATTAGCCAATTATCATTGATATCTCTTTTCAATGTCACCCTATTCACCTGATCACGAGATATATTTCAATCTCTGTTTCTTCTTTCAGATTAGTTACTAGCAGTGGCACACTCACTAGAAACCCTAATTAATAAATTAATCTAACTGGCACAGTCTAGATCGGAGAATTAATTGATGAACGATTTAAGAAACTAAGATCAAGAATGCTTTCTATGATTGTTTCACACAGATAATCACCTAATTTTACCCACTTAACAATTTACCATGACACATGCATAAATCGTAAAGATGCTACTCATGAATTTCCTACACTGGCACAGTCATAGAAAACTCTAGCTAAGATTCATAAAAAGAACAAGTGAATTGATCAGGTTCACAAACCCTAGTTATAAATCTAAAATCAACACAAGTAAAATTATGAATAGGGATAAACAAATAGAAAAGAAAAATATCTCAAATTGATTAATAGGGGTTCAGAAAATCAAATCCAAAGCCAAAGAGTTAAGCTTCCATGGATGTTCTCAAGCTTTCTCTAGGAAAATAAAAACTAAAGATGAACCCTAATTCTAATGTTAAAAGGAGTATATATACTCCTGTAACGTTGTGAGGAAAATTTCTATCTTTTCATCTTTTCGAGTCGCCACCTATATTATTCGATTGGAAATATAGGAAAACCATTTTGAAAGTGATTTGGGTTCGGGGCTTAGGTTATGGAATGGGTAGGTCAAGG
>JAFEMH010002810.1:250000-310781 GCA_022495995.1 Adenophora triphylla var. japonica | reverse complement strand
CGAACCTTGGAGATGGCGTTTTAGGTGCCTCGAACCTTGGATGATTTAGGATAGATGGACTTTCGGTGGACTTATGTCAGCTTGCCGAAGGAGAGGGTGGCCAGGTCTTTGGTCGAATTAAATTTGGACCTAATGATAGGCTACCTACGTATCCACTAGTGGGAATCAAGCGGTTTCGTAGTTCGAAATCTACTCGAGATTTCGTTGGCTTTTGGGATTCAGTTAACCACATTTGCCAGGGATTTCGATAGCCTTCTTTGAGGGGAAAAACGAGACGTATTTGTGCGGGAAATCGGTCTTACGTTTGCTTGCTTAGGAGCCAGATTTTGATGAAAGATACGGGATCTAGTTATCTTTCTCGGGGCACTCGGTCTTATGTTTAAGCTAGATTAGGCTGATTTTTGATAGAAAGATACGGGATCATTATCTTTCTCGGGCAACTTGGTCTGGTTTGTTCTTAGGGAAGATTTTGATGAAAGATACGGGATCAGTTGTCTTCTCGGGTCACTCAGGTCTTACGTTTCTTTAGGGATGATTTTGATGAAAGATACGGGATTCCCGTTATCTTTCTCCGGGGCACTTTCGGTCTTACGTTTAGCTACTTGGGAAACGAATTTTGATGAAAGAAACGGGAGTCTCGTTATCTTTCTCGGGAAGTCGGTCTTACGTTTAGCTATAGGAATTTCTTTTGAGAGGGTATGAACCTAAATGGGAACTTAGTTCGGGAGTATGAACCTAAGTTGAGGTTCGGTTCGGGAGTATGAACCCTAAATGGAGACTTAGATTCAGGAGTATGAACCTAAGTTGAGATTTTGTTCGGGAGTAATGAACCTAAACGTGGGAACTTAGTTTAGGAGTATGAACCTAAGTCGAGGTTCGGTTCGGGAGTATGAACCTAAATGGAGACTTAGTTCGGGAGTAATGAACTTAAGTTGAAGATTTGGTTCGGGAGTACGCATCCCAAATGGAGACTTAGTTCAGAGTACGATCCTAAGTCGGGATTGCTCTCAAGTAGTACTTAACCCAATGGGAACTTGTGACCAGCTTATGTTTTAAATGGAGACTTAGTTCAGGGAGTATGATCCCCAAGTCGGGTTGGTTAGTATGAACCTAAATGGGAACTTAGTTCGAGTTTATGAACCTAAATGGGAACTTAGTTCGGGGAGTAATGTAACCTTAAGTTGAGGTTCGGCACATTTTCGACTGGAGGCTATTTGAAGGTGTTCTTCTTTGGGGAAGACTCGGGCTTACGAGAACCATCTGGGAAGAAAGGTGATCAATGTCGGTCAAGTGCTGACGTGGACCAAGGATTGATTTGTATGCTGGGGTCACCCGAGGGATTGACTATTTTAGGGAAGTCGCCACATGATCCCGACTATTTTAGGTAGATCGCTATGATGCGACTATTTGGGGAGTCACCACAGTGGGATTGACTATTTTAGGGTAAGTCACCCATGATCGACTATTTTGGGACGTCGCCACATGATTCGACTATTTTGGGAAGTCGCCACAATAGTGGTTTGACTATTTTGGGGAGTCGCCCCATGGGGAAGTCGCACATGATCCGACTATTTTTGGGAAGTCGCCCTATGGTTTTGACTGCTTTGGGGAAGTCTCCTATGATCTCGACTATTTTTGGGAAGTCGCCCCTATGATACGACTATTTTTGGGAAAGTCGCCCCTATGGTTTAGGACTATTTTTGGGAAGTCGCCTATGATTCGACTATTTTTGGGAAGTCGCCTATTTATGATTTGACTATTTTTGGGAAGTCGCTATGGTTTGACTATTTTTGGGAAGTCGCCCTATGGTTTGACTATTTTTGGGAAGTCGCCCTATGGTTTGACTATTTTTGGGAAGTCGCCCTATGGTTTGATTGTTTTTGGGAAGTCACCCTAAGGTTTTTGATTATTTTGGGGGAAGTCGCCCTATGATGATCGATGATAATGTTCTTTTAGAAAAGTAGTTGACTAAGATATGCTTTCATACATCTTTGTGCTTACACGTAGTTGCCGGAAGAATGAGGCTACGGCGTGTTGATGAAGAGTTGTTAAGTTGCTTTGTTCGTGGGACGGTTTCTAGGCGATTTGCTTGTCTTTGGAAGCATTTTGACCTGAAGGAGGAGTTTGGTTGAGTCTGCATCTTCTTGGTGATCGTCGACCTTGTAGAGGTGGTTGAGCTTGTATTCACATTGGGACTTCTTGCTTTTGAGAACTTGGTGTCTCGACCGCATTGTATTGGAGAGCTTGGCGTCTCGACCTTCTTGCCTTGGAGAACTTAGGCGTCTCGACCGATTTGTATTTGAGAACTTGGCGTCCACGGCCAGGTTGTATTGGAGAACTTGGCGTCTCGGCCGATTTGTATGTGAGAACTTGGCGTCTCTGACCGGCGGCATTTGATTTGCATTTGAGAACTTGGCGTCTGACTGTATTTGAGAACTTAGCGTCTCGGCCAAATTGTATTTGAGAACTTAGGCGTCTCGACCAGCTGGCATTTGATTTGCATTTGAGAACTTGGCGTCACGGCCGATTTGCATTTTGAGAACTTGGCGTCCACGACCGACTTGTATTCGAGAACTTGGCGTCTACGACCGAATTGTAGCTGGAGGTGGTCTTCATTAGGGCTGTTTTCATCCATTTGTGGACATTGGGGGTCGTCTTTAGCAAGTTGCGAGCATGAGCTTGTCTTTGCCAAGCTTGTAGATGTTGGAGGCGTCTTCATTTCATTGGAGGTCGTCTTTGGTGAAGATCATCCTTGCCGAAAAAGGGGATTTGATTTCACGTTTGAATTCCTGCATTCGTTAGTGAAGAGGAAGATGCATATATGGCATTCGTGATGACGGATGCATGCATGGAGCCAAAAATGATTATGGGATGATGCATTTACTTGCTTTCGAAGATGCACCTTAGCCTAAGCTTTTGACGGGAAAATTATGATTTATGATCTTCAATTCACTTAGGATTTTTCCTATTGACTCAAGTTTTGTGCATGCTACATGAGCCCTTGGGAGATTTTTAGTGGGGGTGCATGGGTATGGAGGCTGCTTGGAGCAGATTTTGATCAAGTGGGGGATGAGAACCCTTGATCGCGATTTAAACAGCGGTTGTTGGTGAGGTTTTGTCAGCGATATCACATGGACCTCAATCTTGATGAGATTGGATTCGGATCCTGGGTCTTGATTGAAACTTTCCCTCTCATTCTTGGTCATTTGAAGGCGTCTTTGACAGGACTTTAGGGCCAACGTTGATACGAGTGAAGCTTCTTTCATTTGGATGTTTGTGACCTTGGCGAAACCTTGTCGGAGGATGATTTGATGGAATTGCTAATGCGGGAGAAACCCGATCTTGAATTCCGATGCTACGGGAAGCTGCCGTGTACCAAGTTACGAAGCTGAAATTCTTTCTTGCGACTTGATAAAATTCGGGTCCAAAAGACCATCTTGACAAAGCCAGGATCTGAGTAGGCAAAGTCAGATTTTGAAGAAGCGATTTGGCGAGTCTATCTCGTGGTGAAGAACCCAGCGTGGACCCAAAGATGACTATATAAGCCCCGGCTTGAAGAGGCTGCTACGGGAGAACACAGGAGAACCGCTTAGCAAGCCCCGGCATGAAGAAATTCGAGTAGTCTTACGAGAGGGGAACCCGTCTTTTCAGACCTTAGTCAACCAGTTACTGGACAAGACTCAGAAATGTTTACGTGCAGGGGCATATCTTTTGAAAGATGGGAATGTCTCCCGAATTTGTGTATGACACTCTCGCTTTTGGTTTGACTCTTTTGAGAGAGTATAAGCGTTACAAGGTGTGGAAAAGTGTATGGAAGCCCTGGCAGACGGAAAGAGCAGTGTTTGGCTCTATTTTCCACTATGATGTAGAGAGAGAAGACTTGTCGAGACACTTGAAAAATTGTCTTATTCATGATGATCACAAAAATTTGCTTAAAACCACTTTGTTAATGTTCGGGTTATTCAATCCTAAATCTGATATGAACCAAATATTTTGATTAATCACAAGGAGAAAACCAGCGATATCGAGGATCAAGCTCGGAAAGTGTATAGGGACGATCCACACGATGAGACCGGATTTTTTTTTCTTTTTTTGAGATTTGTTTGTGATTTCGACCGGACCATTTACGGTTGCCTACGTTCCCTCCATTATGAAGAGCTCAGGGTCGCCGTAGTTCGGGCCTATCCCGAATGAAAAGAGAATGAATGTTGAAATTCGAGGGTCTGAGGACCTTTGGGGATTTTGAGGATTTGGAGGATTGAATAACATATCCCTTAGAGTGTCCATGAAAGACACGGATGCGAAGCCCCATGGGACATCCACGACAAGTGTTTGTGAGGAGAAATGAAATATGCTCACATGAAGGGAAGGGTTGAATTTGCACAATCTTTGATTGGTAATTTTGAACCAAAATGGATTAGATTCCAATTTAAGCAAGCAATGAAGCATTAATTTGATCACGACATCGAGGATATTAGAATGAAAGCTGCTTATCCAGGTAGGGGCTGTAGTTGGGTTTCCGGGCTTCGATCGGCTATCGGGTGATTTGGAAGATTATGACCTCTTGAGATGAGAGGTCGGCTAGGCCTTTGCTGGCTGAACCTCTAAAGATGAGAGGTTGGCTCGCGGGGATGTGTTTGGGAAATCTATGGCGAGGAAGATTGATCGCCTCCAAGAATGAGAGGTCGGAGATTTTGACTTGGCCAAGGGCAAGGGTAATGGTGATGGGAGTATCCTCTAAAATTGAGAGGATGGATTGGGATTGGTTTAAGGTAATGATAAGAGGAAGTCCGAGCTACGACAACTTTTTGCGATCTTGCGAGAATTCGGGCTCCTTTTGATCATTGGAGAGCTTCTTGAGATGTCGGGGACTTTTGAGTTCTTCTTCTTTTTTTTTTTGGAAGGCTTCTGAGGAGCTTGGAATTATATCCGAGATTGTGAGGATTTTAAAATCCTTCTTTTTTTGTTTCTTTTTTGTTTTTTTTTTGTTTTTTTTTTTTGTTTTTTTGTTTTTTTTGTTTTTTTTGACTTGGAAAGCTTCCTGAGGAGTTGAGGATTATCTTTGTCCTTTCTTCATGGCTTGAGATAATTTGCGCATCGCCGATTCTCGAAGCTAACTTCTCGGGCTCGCTTGGACTTTCTCTCAGTATGGAGCAAAAAATGATGGCTAAACCGGGTTTCAAAACACGCCGATCTTGAAATGAGAGGGTAGTGTTTAGTAAGGGTGAGGTAATGGCTTTCCTATGGGTGAAAGGTTTCAACCGCAATCCCTCTTTGGATGACCTAAACGAGGTTAAGTCTTCATTGCTTGCTTAAGCTTTATATGAGAAAAGATCCATGCAAATTCATCGAGCAACGAGATGATGATGATGAAAGGGATGTGAGCATATGAGATGCAAGATGGGGAGTTGGTAAGCCCCAATTTGGGAAGGATATCAATTGATTTTCTCACTCCGATTAGTTTAAATATTAATCATTTTCGAAGAATTAGTGGTTGAGCAGCACAAGTGATCATTTTGGATAAAACCATTTCAATTAAGTGTAACGTGGGTGCGCAAGTGATGTCTTGAGTCTAGCAAGATAAGAAAAAAGACTTATATTAAAAATTAGACACTTAATCACTATGTCCAAAATGGACTACAACGACAAATGTCCAGGAAGGACTTAGGTGAAAGAAAAGTACTAGAACCTACGAAGGTTGACTCAAAAGACTATTTTAAAGATAGGTAGCCCCCAGTCTAGCCGCTCTTTCTTTGTTGAACCATGCATCTATTCTTCGGCGGAGGGGCGGGAGCTATTGCGAGACCTTTCCATCGGGATTTCCTTGGCAACTTTTTGCTCAATCCAACCATCTTCATTACTGCGATAGTGGTTCATTGACCTTGCAAAGGGACGAGTCAAACTCCATTGTTCCCACAAGGCTTGAGCCACCAAACTCGATCATGTTGACACTCATGTTGTTAGGGAGCGGGTTATTGATAGTATTAGGTCCTTCAGGCATCTCTAACCTCCCTTGCTCAATCAACCCTTGGATGGCCTTTTCGGGGACGCAATCATCCGTCAGGTGCCCATGGTGCGATGAAAGGCACAATGCTTGGAGGTATCCAAAGGAGCGTTGGGGTTTCTAGGGCGATAATTTTCCAAAGGCCGGAGCAAACCTTCTCTCACCAAACCTCTGAAGATATCACTCAAAGGCATCCCAAAGTTTCTCAAGTCTTGGAGCCGGGATCTGGATGCATCAGGCTTCTTGGGAACAAAGGAAGTGGCATTATTCAGATCTGTCCCGCGTAGCCGATTGCCTCTTTGCCTTTAGCGAAAGTGAGAGTAGTTTTGGAGGGAGGAGCCCGATATCCGTAGGCAGTGCAGCGATCGGCTGCTGATTGTAAGCCTTTTCAAACTTAGCCGGAATTAACCATTGCACGCAAGTCGGCGTAGGGGAAGTGGCTGAGGAAGCTCTCAAATGCGGCTTCAAGCATGGCGAAAGATGTCTAAGCGCTCCTCGTCGGAGGGAGGAATGGCCATTTCACCGAGCTTTAAGTTCCATCTCTTATAGAAATCCCCAATATTCTCATTAGGGCATTGCATCGTTGTTTGCAGGTCAACTCTGTTTGTCTCCCACTCCAAGTTGGCTTTATACTTATACGTGAAAGTACTTGGTAATTTGTTCCCAAGTAGCCCTAGCTTCAGTGCAATCGGAAAAACCACTTCAAAGCCCCCGACTTCAAAGAGAGACTAAAGTAATCGGCCAACTGCTGGTTTGTGCATCCCTTAGCCTTCATTGCCAAAGTATAGGTGTCCAAGTGAGTTTTAGGGCATGCACTCCCGTCAAACAATTCCATAGTGGGCATCACAAACTTGTGAGGCGGGGGACAATCAGTCGGGATACGTAGGCCGAAGAGCGGTGTTCTTTTTGGCGGTCAATTCAGCAATCTGTGCTTTCATTTCCTTGTGTTGCTCCATAAACCAAGCCAATTGGGGATCCAAAGGCGGAGCGGGAATTCTGAGGCGATATTTGAGCTAGGAAGAGGACTAGGCTGTTGGTGGTGCATTGGTGGAAGGAATACCATATCCGGAGCATAGGTGAAAACCTGTCCTTGGCCCAAATTACCACAGGGAGTGTAGGTAGGAGCTGGGGCAAAAGGATAGAACCCGGCGACTTCTTGTTGGCTTCCAATCGGCGAGAGAAGATGGAGGCAGATCTGAGGTAGCCATATGGCTTGGATTTTCGGAGTGAGGCCCATAAGTAGGCTTAAGTGCGGTGCTCTTGTCCTGGTTGTTGAATTGCATGGCTGGTTGTGGCGAGGATGCATAACCGAGAGGATACTTGTGGTCCTGGTGATTCGGATGAAACCGGGATGAAGGCTTGATAACCCATAGAAGTCTGAGTGAATGGATTTGTGAAAAGGCTATGGTGAGGGAGCAACCGAACCGAGTACCATCTCCGAGGAGGGCTCTGGCTGTGGCCCGGTAAACTGCATTGTGGCGGCATTCCAAATTGTGGCTGTTGACGTGAAGGTCTGGATTGATCGGTTCCGGCGAGGTGGGATTCCAATCTGCTGTGGCATTCCGAGGTATCCCCAACCATGAGAGGACATTCCGTGCTTGACTTTGCCCCCAGAGGAGCCGTGAACTGATTCGTCCCATCAGCTGCATGGATCCGGTGGTCGACCCGAGATCGAGGAACATGTGTTCTGGTAGCACCGAAGGAGGTCGGTGGTGGCATCCTGGAGTAATCGGGCGGCCGAGATTGGGATTGGGGTCATCCTCTTCTTCCACGGTGAAGGTGCCATCGGGATTGAGGCGGCGGCCAAACCATGGCTCTTAATAGCCTCGATAAGGCTATTCGAGTGTGCTTCTGTCGCATTCTCATACATTACGCTAGCGATTCCATTGCTGTTCATTGCGAGGAGTCCCGGGAGGCGGAGTGACGTTGTCCCCCTCGTTACCGGTGATGCGGACATTACGAAACCCGGAGTTGAAACAAACGGCGAAGGCGATGAGGCACTTGACTCTTCCCAAGCTGTTTAAACGGTGACCCGGTGCAGAAACCAAGCTTTACGCGGGGCTGCGGGGGAAAGACACGAGGGTTCGATGGCGGGAATTGAAGGAGGGTAGGTGTTTGGGCTCTTAGGCTCATGCAACATGCGATTATTTGTTCACGTTTACTTAAAACATGTTTTATTAACCTAATCGGTTGGAAAAGATTGCTCTTCTTTTTCGCGAGCTACTCGATTCTGGATCGGTGGGCCCCGTCACTACGTCTATAAGCCCCTCGTATTCCACCTGTATTTCGACCTCCCGGGGTGGACGGCCCGGGGCGAGGGTCCTATAGGGCAAGCGGGTCCCACCGGCCGAAAGAAAACGATCCTAAAAGTCGGCGGGTAATCGAGTCTTAACGAGCATTCGATGTAAATTAGGACAAGGCGACGTCAAAAGTCAAGATCATGTCCGAGGGCTCGACGAAAAGTCGGCATGATTTGGACGATAAGCGTCCACAATTGATCTTGACTTGTCGTCATTTAAGCCGTAATTAGGCATGGAATATTCATTAATCCTTGATGACTCGGTGTCAATCTTTGGGAGTCGGTGTATAATTTGTGCCGGTCGAGCCGAAGTCAAGGCGCCGGTCAATATCTTGGTCAAAGTCCGCGGCGGAAAACCGGCAGAACTTCGGCGATTAGGGTCCCAGAAAGATATTGAGTCGGTATGCCGACAAAGGCTTGAAAGGAAAGGTCTATACACGGACGGGGCATGACACGGACCAGACTAAAAACCAACCGGGTCTCGGACAAAGTGTGTCACGGACAAGTGCATGGTCGACACGAGGCTCCATGGGATGTTTGGGTAGTCTGTGCTCATCCGAGAGGCGTAATAAGACCAAACGGACCGCGACAAGGATTTCCCGGGTTAGGGACGTAGTGTGCGGTGTAAGGTCACGTGCGCGTAGTGTGCAAGCGATCTATCTTCTTTTACGAGAAAAATAGAAATGTTTTATGTGTCTTAAAAAGGCATGATGCATGATTTTTTTTGAATTTTTTTTTGAAAATTTTTTTTTTTTAAAATTTTATGAACACATAAGCACATAAGCACAAAAATTCCGACAGTTAGGGACATTATTCCGACAGTCAAAATTTTGACTTTTCCGAGGCGGCCAAAAACAAACACGAAAACTGTGCAAAAATCAACACACACAAAGCAAAGGATTTTCAAATGTTGAGACGGAAGCTTGACCCTCAAAAGCTTTTCCTTTTTTTCTTTGAAAATAATGATACCGGTACGTGGGATTGTTAGACCACAATTTATCCCCGACTCGTGTTAGGAGGCGATAACGGGAAGTTTAATGGTTTCCACCAATATACCAAATATCATTTTTTTTTAGAAAAAGCTTATCAATTCCCCAGCGGAGTCGCCACTGTGATGATGTTGCCGTTCGCGGGAAAAATTCAGTTTTTGCGTTTCTTTGAAAAACCAAATAAAACCGGAAAAACGGAGTCGCCACGCCATTTTAATTTTGAAGGCCAAAACTTTGAAAAAAGCCCGAGATCAGAGATTTAGGTTCGGAGGTCATGTTACGCGTCGGGAAGGACGTTAGTGTGCACCCGACGCGCCTCGTAAAACGAGTCTTCCAAGCTGAAAATCATTTGTGTGTGTGTGTGTGTGTTTTGGCCAAAATAAGTTGAAACTCAGAAAAGTAAAAATTGGGATATCTTTTTAGGACTTTAAACTGATCCCATGATTTTTTGGAAGATTTTTGGATTGAGATTTGGTACTCAAAAGACCTTTTGAAGTTGAGAGCCATTTCTGCCAGAATGAAAAAGGCAGTGGACCTTTGATTTTGAAAGGGATTCAAGGGTCTTAAAACTTCATAATCTGGATAAACTCAGAGAATGAAAGTTGTTCTAGACACCTTAAATAAAGTTTGTGCGAAGGAATTTTCCATTTTGGAGAAGATTTGAGGGGTCAAAACCCTCTGGAAACCTCAGATATGAGATCTGGATTCCCAGAAGCTGATGAACTAGCCTCTGAAAGAAAATTTGAAAAGAGGAGTTTTACTCACCCAAAAAATAAGGTAAAAATATGTCTGGAAAGCTCTGGATGTTGGCTACAAAAAATATTTTGTAGTCAACACCAAATTCCAAGTTCATCTGTGTCCAAAAATTAAGACCATGGACTGAGGTCTGAGAAAATTGCTACTGGACAGCAACTTCTCAAGAAAGAAAATATGATTTTAAGGGGGGGTTTTGCATCCATGCTTGTCCCCATTTCCCTAGGTTTTGGTTAGTGATCACTAGACATTTTAGTGGTGAATCAACTATACCAAACCATCCTTGGGGTACATTAGGACTAAGCATTTCATTTGCTTGGGAAGGGGAATTTTATCCTTTGAAATCAAGATTTTGTGCTTGAAAATGGTTTTTTAGGGTTTTGAAAGTGCATTTTTGCAAGTAAGCAAGAAAAACTTTAAAAATAATGTTGATCTTTGTAGAAGATCATCCATGGAGATGGTCTTCCATGGTGATCTTCTTAGATCTAGAACAAGAAGATGAAAGAACTACATTTTGTAGTTTGAAGATGCATGCATGGATGAGATTTAGGGTTAGGAAGAGGAGGGTTTACCAATCTTCCTTGTGTTCTTGAGTGTTTGGCTTGAGTATATGAGTGTTTAGGGCTTGAATATGAGAGTGAGTGGATGAGTATGAGTTGGGAAAGATTGGAGAGAAAAAGGTGACAATTCTTGAAGAATTCTCACTGTTTTCTCTCTATATTTCGCCAGAGGTTCGGTGCAATTGTATTCTTCCTCCTTATTTTTGTGACTGGAGGGCTCAATTTATAGCCCTCCTGAGATGACAATCCCATCCGCGCGGACAAGTCCAGGCAGCGTGCACTGTTCATTAAATGCAGCTTCAGCTTTGGACAAGAAGAATAATCTTTTTCAAAATTCAAATTAAACAGCCAGATTATGTTCCAGCCATTGCCATTTTTGGTTTTCTTCTTTTGTTTTGCTTTTTGAGATTCTTTTTAAGGTTTAACCTTAAATAACAATGCCCATTTTACCCTCACTTTGTTAGAAATGTTAGGATAGTTAGGAATTGTTAGAAATGTTATAACTTTCGTTAATTTTCTAACGAAAATTCTAACAAGCTCAAATTGGAGCACTTACAACAGCGTACTTTTCCATTGGCCTTGGTGACCGTGACGATATTGGAGAGCCATGTGGGGTACTCGATCACCCTGATGAAGCCGACGCGGAGCATTTTTTCGATCTCCTCTTTGACTTGTAAAGACCATTCTGGCTTGATTCGGCGTAGCTTTTGCTTGATGGGCTTAGCCTCGGGATTCAAGGGGATCCGGTGCTCTACAATGTTAGGATCTAATCCGGGCATGTCTCGGTAAGACCAAGCGAACACATCCACGAACTCTTTGAGCAGTGCAGTCAATGCGTCTTGCTCTGTGCCGGTGAAGAAACTTCCGATTTGCGTCTCTTTTGGCTCTTCAGCAGTTCCCAAATTCACTTTGGTTAAAACCTCCTCGGCAGCTTGGGCCCGGTTTTTCTCTCGTTTGACAACATGCTTAAAGATGTGCTTAATGTATTGTTCGTTTAATGTGTCTGCTTCTTTATCAAGTGAATCGTTATTAAGCTTGTTTGTGTGTTAGTTAATTTATCGGTTGTTAAAGATGCAATGAGAGGATACTCGGAAAGATCGAAGCATTCATTAAGAGCATACGGGAATACATTATTGGCAATGAGTTCGTAATCTTACGGCGTGAGGCCATCGGATGACTCGAGAGACTCAAATTCAAAGCTAATGGACTCAGGATGAGTTTTGACACTAGACTCTAGGACTCGAGGGGTCAGACCAAGTTGTTCGATCATGTCCTTTTTGCTGGCAGTAGGTCCGGAGAATGTGGCCCAGTTATTGAGTGGCAATGAGCTTGATAGGAGATGGGGCTTGAAAGGCTTTATGTCACCGTTCCCGATCATTGCTATCACAGAGTTAACAAAATCGATTAGATCCGGCATCTCGATTTCTTCTTTGAAGAGCAGGTGGAGCAGTGGTTCGTCCCAAGCATCGTCTGCGGAGTCTTTTGCTTTTGTCTTGGGCATTACTAGTTCGAATGCAGACTCGTCCCGCTTGTTGAAGGCAGGAGTGTTGACAGAGAGTTTTCGAGTTCTTACGCCAAAGAGGGGGTTTTCCCGAACCAAAATTCATTGTGAATAGTGGTGGTTGTGGATCCCGGCAGGGGCGGTGTGTCGAGGAATGCTCTTCGGACATGATTTGGCTTGAGGCCTCTGAATCTTGCCAGGTTCTGCTGGAGCTTGTCCATGGTTGTCGGCCAGCTTTGTTTAGCACGATTCGGCTCTGTTCCCTTTTACGGATCTTCTTCCAAGTTGCGGGCCTTCTTTGTGAAGTACTTGGTCATGTCGAAGCTGTAAGGACGAAGATCGGAGATGGCGTGCAAGCCTCTTTTGTTATCTGTGGAGTGTTTTCGTGCAGCTCGCTTGTCCTCCGCAATGTGTTCGGGAGTAGGAGAGTATCCCAGGCCGTGCGGGGTATTGTTCTTTGATATTGATGATCCGTTGAGTGCCACGATGGCGTTCTCCCAAACCGAGCCCCGGGATGTAGTTCATGTGCTTCATCATTTTCATCGGGGAGGGATCTTGTCCCAAATCAAAGGCGAGGTCTATGTGGCACACTTGGGCCTTTGGGCTTTCGATGGTGAACCCTGTTAGCATCATGCCATCATCGTCGGGTTTGATTTCTAAGACCGGGACGCCGTTTGTTTCGGTCCTTTCGTTGACTATGCTATCACCGTAGATGATGGTAAGATCTGTTCCTTGGACGAACTTTACGCACTGATGAAGAGTGGATGCCACCCCATTGATCTGGTGTAGCCAAGGACGTCCCAAAATGGCGGTGAATGTGATTGGGATGTCGATGACTTGGAAATCTGTCGGGACCATTTGTTTTCCAAACCACAGGTTCAAGGTGGCTATTCCCAAGACTGGGCGGGATGTTGAGTCGTATGCCTTGATTGCTCCGAGTCGAGGGCTTTAGATCGTTGCTTTGATCCCTAGCAAATCCATCATTTTGGGTGGAAGGACGTTCATGGATGATCCCCCATCTACCAACACCCGTGGGACGACGCTCGTCCGGTTGAAGCTGTTATGTAGAGAGGCTCGTTATGGTCGGCCCCAAATTTTGGAAGGTCGAGCTCTGTGAAGGTGATGATATTGCTATAATTGACGTTGCCAAATCATGAAGCTTGCTTCATCGGTGTCACCGTGATGGGAACCATGGTGCAGGCCGAGGCTTTCTTCCAACTTGAGCTTGTGCGGGTAAGATGAAGTGAGTAAGGACCAGAGTGAGATGTTAGCTTTGAGTGCGGCATTGAAGCCGTGTGTCAAGACGGGATCTTCAACCTTCGGGTCCAAGGTTTCGGCTTCTTTGGCGTCGGGTCCCTTTTCGGTTCGTGGCTCGGGTATGGTGGCCTTTTGTCTGTCCGTGGAGGATTCACTGGGATTTGGCCGGAGCGTGTCGAACATTCACCTCTGGACTTATGGTTTTGCTTGTCTCTCCTATTTACGTAGTGGGAGGAGCTTTGATTGGCATAAGGCGGGCCGCACATTTCAATTCGTTCCTGTCATAGCCTTTCTTGAAGCATCAATAGTGGCTTTGAGATCTTCCGAAGACAGGGGGTTGGATTATGCGGACCTTCGGGCCTTCGGTGGCGGTGCGAAGCTCGTCCCGGCTGATCATGGAGCGAACATTGCCTTGGCCTTGTGCAGAGCTAGGCTTCTTTGGAGTAGATGACGTAGTAGTCAAACTTTCTGAGGGTTCTCCAAGGGTTCCGACCGTGGGATCACGATTCATACCTCTTTTTCGGGTTTTGTTGAGAAGATAGCTTCTTCTTTCGTCGAGGACGGCCCTCGTTCATTGCATCCTGGAATTCCATTTCCGGACAAGCTGCCTGTCGCGGGCGTCCCACCGAGATGTGTTCGTTGTTCGGCGGTGGTACCGGGACCTCGGGAGGCTGGATGGGCAAGCTTTCCTCTGGAAGGTCTTGTGGCCTTACGTCATAACCTGCATGGCTTGTACGAGGGTAACATGTTGACTTACGGGAGACAATGAGAGATGTTAGAGGCTGTAGGAGCATTCATGGCTTGGGAAGCCCCAGGTAGTTGGGTGGCTAATGTTCCGAAGTGGTGCATGGCACCTTCGATCCAGGCTTGTTGCTCACCTTGACGTTTCTCAATAGCCATGAGGACCTGCCAAACTTCTTCCAATGTTGGGAAATTTCTTGGGGGTAAGGTCCCGTTCTCATCGTTGTTATCCACTGACTTGGCCATGGGGAATTGTGTGTCCCGGTGACAGAGCTGGGAAGGAGGTAGGACCTTCTGTTTTGACACCGGGAGACGGTTTCAGGGTACTCTCGACCACTCTCTGTTAGCTGGAGGGGGTGATGGGCAAGGTTTAGACACGGGAATGGCCTAACGGGATAAAAGGGGGAAAGCTCACGTGGCATGCGGTTTCCGTTTCTTTTATTTTCTGATTTTTTTTTTTTGTTGTTTTAATTTACTTAAAACATGTTTTCTCAGAATCCTAGGTAGGTTGGAAAAGATTGCTCTTCTTTTTCGCAACTATGCTAGATCTGGGTCGATGGAGACCATACCGTGCGGCTATAAGCCCCTCGTTTTGCACCCGTATTTCGACATCCCGGGGTGGACGGCCTCCGGGCGAGGTCCTATAGTGCAAGCGGTTTCCACCGGCCTAAAAGAAAAATCGAACCTAAGGACCGAGCTTGTCATGTTCGTTTTGATGCGTTAGCCATGTGAATAGTGAACCAAGCCGGCCACTAAGTCAAGAGATCGAGGTCAAGAGTTCGGCATGACCTCTCTTTACCTTGCTTGCGCAAGGGATCTGTGACGTTAGGCGTTGGCTGGTCATATTGTCATGGGCGACGTATCAAAGGCGTGATGACATGGTGTCATGCGAGCATGGATGTATATCCGGACGGAACATCGTGCAGGTGTAGCTTCGGAAATCAAGATCGAGTCAAGATTTTAGCATGACCTTTCATCACTTTGCTTTGCGCAAGGGATCTTGAGTTCCGAGCCTTGACTCGAGAAAATGGCCGGCATGGTATATGTATCCAGTGTATGACACGGGCTGAGTAAAAACCAACCGAGTCCGGACGAGTGTGACTCAAGACTCAAACGTGCGGGGTTGACGCTTGGCTAGGATGGGATGTTTGGAATGATCCCGTGCGCGTCCAAGAGGCCTAGGAAGACCTAACGGACTGCAACCGAGACCACTCCGGGTTGAGGGTTGTAGTGTGCGGTGTATCCGAGGCGGCGGTGCGCGTAGCGTGCGGTGTAACCGAGGCGGCAGTGTGAGTAGAGTGCGGTGTAACCGAGGCGGCGGTGCACGTAGTGTGCGGTCTCTAAAATTCTTTTACGAGTAAAACGAAGTTTTTTTTTTTGAAGAATTTTAAATGTATGCACGGATGTATATTGATGCATTTTTTGTATTTTTATTTTTTGTAAAATAAAAAATAAAGCACGTGCACACACACATGCTTAAAGGAAGGGGTAAAATGAAAGTTTGACCCTCATCATTGTTTTAAAAATCTTTTGTTTTGTTTAAAAGTTTTTAAAACAAAATATTTCCCATAGTCGCCAACCGAAATTACCCGGATCAGAGGCAGCGCATTCGCGCCCCGGCATCTGGCATCTTTCGCGTTGGAGCGGTGTCTCGCCGTTTTTTGTTTTGTAGAGTCGCCACGCCGTTTTTATTAAGCCCAAAACATTGAAAAAGGGCATCAGTTTAAAGATAATTTTAAACTGTTTTTTGTGTGATGAGATTTTGAGTTCGGAGGTCAGATGACTCCCGGGAAGAGAATATTAGAATATTAGAGCTCACCCGAGTAGCCTCGTAAAACGAGTCTTTCGGATACCCCTAATATCCTTTAAATGTTGTGTGTGTGTGTGTGTGCTTTTAAAAATGCATGCTTTGTATCGGATGTCTACATTGTATGCTATGTATGGAAATGTATTGAAATAGTGTAGGAAGGAAGCCTTACCAATGTTGGTTCGTGTCCGTCTTCGGAGAGAATAGTGTTTGAGGTCGGAGTAGCGTTCCGGTATGGATCGGGATTGCTTCGGGAGGGACCGGTTGTCCTGCGGACGAGTTTCGGCGTGAGTTGAGGTTGTAGGCTGCGTTCGGGCGAGAGGTTCGGCGTGCGTGGGGATCGTCGGGATCACTCGGGCGAGAGGTTCGGCGTGCGTTGGGGTGGCGGGAGTCACTTGGGCGGAGTTTCGGCGTGGTTTGGGATCGTCGGTTTGACTCGGAAAGAGCGGGACAGGTGGAAAGACCGACGAGGCCTCGAGTACCACGAGGGGCCTCGGAGTACCTCGAGAGTGCCTCGGGGCGGCGCGGGAGCGTCTCGGGAGCGCTCGGGGAGGCTTCGGAGCACCACGAGGGGCTCGGAAGGCCTCGGAAGGATCCGAAAGGGGTCGGGAATGCCTCGAAAGGACTTAGAGGGGAAGCCGAGAAGGCCTAGGGAGGAAGAGAGAAGTGGGAGGTGTGTGAAAATGAGGAGGGGGAGCCCTCATTTATAGTAAAAATTTCGGAGCAAAGAGGTCCGTACGGACCTCCTTGGTTATCCGAATTTTGGATTTCCTCGATTTGAGGGAATGCAATGATGGTGAATATTACGGAATGATGATGTCCCCCATGCAAGAAGGTCAGGTCCGTACGGACCAACTCGGCATGCAAAGAGGTCCGTACGGACCAACCATGCATTTGGGTAATCATTTCTTAGGGATTTGAGGGAATATTGTGGACTTTAAGGGGATTCAGTAATTATGACAGCAAAGAGGTCCGTACGGATCAATATTGCTTTCCCAATTTCCTGAAAATTCCCAAAAGGTCCTTTTGTCCCTTTTTATCCCAGGAAGGCTCCTCCCTTGGTTTGGTTGGGGGTTTGAGAGGGTTTTGAGAGGGTTTTGAGTGCCAGAGGTCTCCGAGACTGCGTTGATGAGTCTGCGGTGTTTCCCGTGTGTTTGAAAGGGGGTGATCCAGATTGGGGTACTTACACCTGTGCCGATCGGACCTTATATTTAAGGCCGATCGACCCTTGCTCTGGCCCAGCCCAAATACCGAAGCACTATAAATAGGGGTGCCCGGTTACAGCTTTAGACACACAATTTATTCGGGAGAAACGAGATTACACTTGTTTTACCCGTATTTCTTCCCACGTTTTTTGAATCGCCCTAGATTCGATCCCAAAGTCTTGCTACAATTGGTAAGGCTCTTTTTAATATTTTTGTTCTCTATTATTATTATTGTCGTATTATTTGCATGTTTATTTTAATTATGCCTTTATGCTAGATTTAGGCCTATTTTAATATATTTAAATATGCATAGCCGAGGATGATCTAAGGTTTCGCCCAAGAAACCCAATGGATCTAGGAACTATTTCTTACCTTCCATCTTAGTAATAATTATCCCATGATCAATAATTCCCCAAGGATGAACGTTGATTAGTGCACCTTCCGAGGGCCTAACTCAAAGGTTCTAGGGTGTGATAATCAATTAATTCTTTCTCTCCCCTCCTCCTTATGCATGATCCCGTTTCTTCTATCTATTCCTGTAAACACCGCACACAACCAACACCCCACATGCTAGAAAGACCGATCCGTCGGGCAATAGGAGTGATAGCGTTCTTCTTCTGTTGTAACTTGACCCCCGAACCCAATTACATGTTTAGCCTTTTTTCAAAGCTTTGGGCTATATCAAAGTGGCGTGGCGACTCTCAAAAAATTAAACTAATATTTTAATATGGTTTAAATCGAGTGTCACTAAATGAATATCCCATTTCGATTCGACATTATATGATTATTTATTTCAAACTTCCGAATGCGCGTTGCATCGGGATGGGGTATTCACAATGACCTGGAAGTCCGTTGGCATCATCTGCTTTCTGAACCATAAATTCAGAGTGGCTACCCCCAAAACTGAGAGGGACGTTGAGTCCTAGGCTTTGATCGTCTGAACCGAAGGCTTTAAATCGATTGGCTTGATCCCTAACAAATCCATCATTTTGGCAGGGAGGACATTCATGGCCGATCATCCATCTACAAAGACCCGAGGAAGGCGATGCTCATCGAGTTGGATGGTAATGTAGATAGGCTCGTTATTGTTAGCCCCAAATTTTGGCAGATCGAGCTCAGTGAAGGTAATGATGTTACCATAATGAACATTGTCGATCATTTGGACCACCTCGTCTGGGGTAACATTGATTGGAACCATGGTTCGAGCTAGGCTTTCTTCCAGCATGAGCTTGTGAGAATAGGAGGAAGTGAGTAGGGAACAAAGGGATATATTGGCTTGAGTGAGCTTGAGTTGGGTCAAGATCTGGTCTTCAGCCTCCAGGTCAAGCACTTCAGTTTCCTTGGCATAGGGGCCCTTCTCGGTTCGAGGCTCAGGTATTGTCGGCCTTTTGTCTGTCCTTGGAGGATTCATCGGGATCTGGCCAAAACGAGTCAGCACGTTTACTTCCGGTTTTGCTTCTCCTTTTCTTGTTTCCCCCAATTTTGTCATGGGAGGGCCCTGGTTAGCGTACGGCCATGCATCGCACCTTAGCTCATTCACCGTTATTGCTTTTGTTGGGGGTTTGATGGTGGCCTTAATGTCCTCCCTAGATAAAGGTTGGGGCATCAAAATGCTTGGACCGTTGGTTGCTATGTGGAGCTCGTCCCAACTTATCATGGAGCAGAGATAGTCATGATCTTGAGTTGAGTTAGATTGGGGAGATTTGCTTGAATAAATGACGTAATAGTCAAATTTTCTAGATGGTTCTCCGAGGGTTCCAATTGTGGGATCACCAACTTCATACCTCTTTCTTAGCATTTGTTGGGAGGAGGATTTTCTCTTTCTTAGGGGACGGTTTTCATTTATTTCATCTTTGAAAGCCTCATCCAGACAAGTGGGGCAGTCACAAACATCCCACCAAATATACTTGACAGTTTGTGGTGAGTTCGAAACATTGGGGCATTGACTCGGTATGTCCTTCCCTAGAGGGCCTTGGGACTTCAAGTTGTAGCTTTGGGGCTTTTACGGAGGCAACAGATTGAATCCCGGAGGATATTGAGAGACGTTGGGAGCTGATGGAGCGGGCACATCTTCCTTTTTCATGGGAGCCCCAGCCGGTTGGGGGATTGCCAATGTTCCAAAATGACGCATGGCATCTTCGAACCAAGCCTGCTGCTCGCCTTGGCATTTTTAAAGAGCTCTGAAAGCTTTCCATATTTCTTCCATCGTTTAGAAATTTCCAGGGGGCGGAGTTCCGTTTCCTTTACTATTATCTGTCGACCCTGCCATGGGGGAATGATGGACTATTATGACAGCTGAACCGGAAAGGCTGTCGGACCTTGCGACTTTGACACTGAAAAGAAGGCTCCCAGGGACTCTCAACCATTCTCGATTCGCTGGAGGGGGTGAAAGGAAGGATTTAGACTCGGGAGGGATTTTTGGATGAAGGGGAAAGCTCATGCGACATGCAGTTTCCTTTTTATTGTTTTTGTTATTTTGTTCTTTTAATTTGCTTAAAACATGTTTTCTCATAATCCTAAATGGTTGGAAAAGATTGCTCTTCTTTTTCGCAACTATTATAGATCATGGGCCAGTGAAATCCGTCACTACGGCTATAAGCCCCTCGTTTTGCACCTGTATTTCGACCTCCAGTGTGGACAGCCCCGAGCGAGGGTTCTATAGGGCAAGCAGTTTCCACTGACCAAAAGAAAAACGAACCTAAGGACCGAGCCTGTCATGTCTGTTTCAATGCTTCCGCCATGTGAATAGTGAATAAAGCCAGTACCTAAGTCAAGATCGGGTCAAAATTTTGGCATGAGATATCTTTACCATGCTTGCGCAAGGGATCTTTGACTTTAGGTTTTGGCTAGGTCATATTCTCATGGATGACGTATTAAAGGCTGGATGACATAGTGTCATATGGGCATGGATGTATATCCGTTATGGACCATTGTCTAAGTTAACACTAGAAATCAAGATCGGGTAAAGATTTTAGCATGACCTTTCATTGTCTTGCTCTCGCAAGAGATTTTGATTTTTAGGTTTTGACTCGGATAATGGCCGACATGGAGTATGCATCCAGGCTTTATAACACGGACTGGGTCAAAAACCAACCGAGTCTTTGGACAGAGTGTGACACAAAAGTGCATGGTTGACACTGGCTAGGATGGGATGTTTGGAATGATCCCATACGCGCAAGAAAGGCATAGGAACACCAATCGAACTGCAACTGAGACCATCCCGGGTTTGGGGTTGTAATGTGCAGTGTACAGGATAAGAGTGCGCGTAGTGTACGGTCACTAAAATTCCTTTTCTGAGTAAAGCAGGAGTTTTTGCAGAATGTGTTTTAAAAGTACGTACACAGATGATGCATTTTTTTCTCTTTTTTTTTTGAATAAGTAAAAAAAGTAAAATACATGCACACACACACACTACAGTTAAAGAAAGGGTAAAATGAAAGTTTGACCCTCATCATTGTTTTAAAAATCTATTTTTTTTAAGTTTTTAAAACAAAACGTCCCCAGCAGAGTCGCCAACTGAAATTACCCGATCCGGCAATCGGACGGCATTTCTCGTTTATAAGTGTAGAGTCGCCATGCCGTTTTGATTATGCCCAAAACATTGAGAAAAAGTTGTTTTGTGTTTTTTTGTTGTGTGACGAGATTTTGAGTTTGGAGGTCAGGTTATGCCTCGGGAAGAGATTTTTAGTGCTCACCTGAGTCACCTCATATACACGTGTCTTTTTGTACCCTTTTCTTTAAAAGTTGTGTGTGTGTGTGTGTGTGTTTTAATGAAAATGCATTTTGAAAATAATTTCTACATTGTAGACTATGTATTAAAGCAATAATATATTTAAAGACTTGAAATTTAAAGCATTATTTAAAGTTAGGAAGGAGATCTAAGCAATGTTGGTTTGTGTCTATCTTCCTCGGGTTTGTTGGAGGAATGTGTTTGGTTGAGGGTGTTTAAAGTAGAGAGAGGTTTTGCCCTCACTAATGGCAAAATCTCCCCTAATTAACTCTCGTATCACACTCGGGAGATCTAAAGAGGAGAGAAATTTTGCACTCACTCGGACAGAACCTCCCCCAATTAGCACTCGTTCACACTCGTTTAGACTCGCGGGTTTGGACCGGTTTGAGCTATTTGGGTGTTTGAAGTTTGGTTGGGGATGAATAGGGTTTGTGGGACGTCGGGAGGTCGATCGGGATGGATCGGGATCACCTCGGGAGGGCTCGGAGCACCTCGAAATGGCTCGGGAGGCCTCGGGAAGGACCGGAACACCTCGGAATTGGCCGGAATGAGCTGGAAACTGCTCCAGATAGGAAAGAAGAAGCTGGGAATGCTTTGTGGTGTGTATAAATGAGCTGGGGAGGCTGGTATTTATAGGAGGTAAAAATTTGCAAAGAGGTTCATACGGACCTCTCTTTAATCAAAAGTGTTTTTGGTTTTCCTAGATTTGGGGGAATATTGGGGATTTTGGGAAAATTTTGGGTATTTTTGGCGTGTTGACAAGGATGTCCGTATGGACACATCATGATTTTACACATGATTCCGTACGGATATGGTTGCAAGCTGACATATTTTTTACTTTTTTGTCATTTCCTGCAATGTCTTTGGATGCCCTTTTATTCCTGAAAGGTCCTCCCTTGGTTTGGCTGGTCAGTTTGGACCTTTTGGAAGTTTACAGGTTTTTGGGATCACAAATGCTTGAAACCTCGGTGTTTCCCGTATGCTCGGATGGAGAGCAGTCCTGATTGGGGTACTTACAGTCGTGAAGACAAATCTGGCAAGGTCTCCTTGAAACTTAAGCGATACGACGCATATCAAGTGATAAGGCGCCACACTGAGGGAAAACTTGGTAATAAACAAATAAGGGTTTTGTCACTTGTATATGCATATTTATTCCTCTATGGTTACCTTTTCTTTTTCGTGTTTGGACTCATGACCTTAGCCAAATCAAAAACATATATATACCAACGGAATTTTCAATTCGCTCGCTTATCAAAAATACATTAATACTCTGATAATTGAATGTCGATCATTTTTTGTCATATACCCGTCCGCTCTTATATAGTTCGCCTCTTATACTTAAAGTATAAAAGTCATTTATTTTAATTTTTTTCTAAACCAATGTAATTTCATAATATTATAGGAATGTAATCTTTATTGAGAAATGGAGAGCTTAGATTCTTTCTTAGAGGAAAATCAAATATATAATTGTAGACACCTCATTTTGAACATATTATCATATGATTACACCACTCTAGTCTCGCCTTTTGATTTTAATAGTGAAACCTGTAGTTTCGTCATGTTTCGTTAGGTTTCTGACTAACTTCGTTAATTTTGGACTTAACTGACTAATGGAATAACAAGAGAGGGCAAAACGGTAATAATGTTGGGCTTGTCTCGCACGAGACTACATGTCTCGCACGAGACAACCTCCCAGAATGAGCAAATTCACTTCCCTTCTTGGTTTCGATCTCTTTCTTGTCGACTACTCTTTCAATCCAAAAGTTACCCTAATCTAGGACCTCCTAGAACCTTCCTAAAGGATTTACTTCCTAATAAAACTCTACCAAACAAGTCTTTGATTCCTGCCTTACTCGTGACTCCTAACTTGGTGATCAAGTAATTCACTCCTATATATACAAGGTTCCTCCTCCTTCTTCAAGGACCTTCGACCAAGCTTCTTCGACCTTCTCCTACGCTTCCCCTATGCATTTTCTACACAAAAGAATTCAAAAGTCTCCTTCAAATCCGTTCTTGGTGACCTCCATACTCGGATCTGTGAGTAAGCCAATCCAATTCGCGACCCTTTATTAGTGCCTTTTAATGAAAATAAAATTGCACTAGGGGCATTTTAGTAAATTCTCGGTCCGTTCCGAGACTTCCGAAATTTTTTTATAAGTTTTTATGAAGGAAGTGCTATTAAGTCATTTTTCCAGGCAAAAGTACCTACAGGGAATTAAACCATTTTGGACCTAAGAGGAATTACCTTGGAAGGTTCCAGAACGGTAAGTTGGCGGCAGAAACGGTTAGTGGCATGTTGTGTCACGCGACACAACGAGCCACGGAAAACTGAAGCAGAAGGTCGTGCGACACAATAAGCCCTCATCAGAAGCCTATAAATAAGACCCTACCCCTCTCATATCTGGATCCCTTTTTCACTCCCTACTGTCACCCTGCCAAAATTCCCCCAGAAGCTCGTCTCTCTCCTCCTTCCACACAACCTACACCAATCTTCCCAATTCAATCCCTCTCTCTCATCCAATTTACCCATCTACCTTCATACACCACATACCATTGAAGATCGGAAGACCAGCACTCCATCTGTGCTCAAATCCGCATCCTGCAGTTGATTAGAAGGTCACTACACCTAACTTGGTGTAGTGGTGGTGGATCTACAAGGGTAACAAATCCCTTTCCCTCATATCTCTCTCATCTATTTGCTACTTGCATAATTCATTGTTGTTTTTTTTCATTGACTTGGTAATCAAGCTCCATCTGTTCTGATTATCAAGTCACAATCGCCATCTCTCTGTTTAATTCAAGTTGCTTAGTATAATTTCATTGTTCATGGTGTGATCTTATTGTAGTTGTGACTTGTTTGCCAAGGGAGTGTGGATCTCCCCATATCCACACCCCCTTGGTCAGTCTGTTGCTGATTCGTGGTATTCTGAGTTAAGTTGTTGTTCTAATTGGATCTGATTGGACCTCTGTGGGTTCTGATTTCAAATTGTAAGGTTCCTGCAGATTGGTAACCTGTGTCACGCGACACAACTGGACATGTGGAGTCCTGTGTCATGCGACGCAAGTAGCCACTCTCCAGGAATCATCATTTCAGATTGTAATTCATCCGTCTAATTCGCTTGTCACTCAAAACAGAGTGTGGATCCTCAATATCCACACTCATTTGAAGTGATTGTGTTCTGTAGTTTTGAAACTTTGTAAAACCTCTGTAAAGTGGTTGGTAGTGTCACGCGACACAATTGGACATGTGGAGTCCTGTGTCATGCAACACAAGTAGCCCTTTACAGAAGGTTCATTTCAGTTGTAAGTCTTGTTTAATCCCCCTTGTAATTGGGATGTGGCCTCCCTATCAAATGGTTCACAAGTTGTAATTCCTTCAGTTGAGCAATAAAACGAAGCATTAATGTGCATTTCATTACATATTTTGTCACACACAAATTGAACACACATTTGGATGTTTTAGTTGTTGAACGTAGAAAGACTCATTTTACGAGGCGTGTTGGGTGAACTCTCGGTTCTTCCCAACACGTAACCTGACCCCCGAACCCAAATTCTCTTTTCAAAAGGTTTTCAATGTTTCCTTTAAAACGGCGTGGCGACTCTTAAAAATTTATTTTTCGGCGAGCGTACATTCAGTGGCGATTCTGCTGGGGACTTGAAACTTGTTTTTCAAAAGTGGGTTAAACTTTCATTCATGTTCAACATCATTCTCATTCATTTGTGTGTGCTTTGTTTGTGGCATTATATGTGTTGATTGCATCTTATGTGCTTTGTTTGTTGTCTCTGCTTCTTGTTTGTTGTGCTGGGGCTTGATTGCTGAGCTATTGCATTGGGACTTGGAGGCTGGGGCTGGTTCTGTCTCTTTTGTTCAGATTCTGGAAATGGCTCCTTCTGTCACGCGACAGAACATATTATCCCAGTCCTGTGTAGCGCGACATAAATGGCCACTTTGCAGGAGTTGGACTCTGGTACAGGTTGTGATTGTGGGAAATCCCCATGGTCAAAATTCAGGAGCATTTGATTATTTTACTTTGTGGGGTTTAGTGTGTGTGTGTTGATTTTCCTTTATCCCCCCTTTTCCAAAAACAAATAAAAAAAATAATAAAATAAAAATCATTTTCATAAATAAAGGAACATAGTCATCTGCACACTACGTCACATAGATCTAGAACCCTCGGGTGCGATTGACGGCATCGCGGACGGCCATGTAATTCGCCTACGCTTGAGCGCCTAATTGTAAGTGCTCCAATTTGAGTTGTTAGTATTTTCGTTAGAAAATTAACGAAAGTTTTAACATTCCTAACATTTCTAATAATTCCTAACCTTTCTAACAAAGTAAGGGTAGATTAGGGATTGCCATTTAAAGTTAAACCAAGAAAAGAATCTCAAAAAGCAAAAGAAATTGGAAAAATCCGAATTAGGCAAGTTGAAAAACAGAAACTGCTGAAATTTTGAATAATATTCTTCCTGTTCAAAGCCTGGAGCAGCATTTAATGCACCAGGCACGTTTACAATACCCTCCGCGCGGATCCTATTGAAGTTCACAGGGGCCTATAAATTGAACCCTCCTCTCTCAGTTTACACAACACAATTTGCTCATAGAAGCTGCACCTTGGCGAAAAATAGGGAGAAAACAGTGGGAATCCTTAGATTGCCACCATTTTCTCTTGAATCTTTCCCAATTCCACTCCAAACACTCTCAAATCATTCTTAAATACACACAAGCTCAAGCTTAAACCACCACCAAAGAGGAGGATTAGAGAGAAAACATAGAGGACTTGAGTGTTATCTACTTGTTTTCTCTTTGACCAACTCTATCATCAAACCCTAAACACATTCAAGCCTTGAATCCACCCAAACACAAATCCAAACACCAAATCTTGATACTCCTCAAGTCAAACACCAAATCTTGATACTCCTCAAGTCAAATTCCAAGCCTAGGAAGATAGGGTGTCACCATTGGTAAAGCCCTCCTTCTCTAAACCCTAAAACTCCCTTTTAACTTCTTGTTCATCTTGTTCTTCTTACTTTGATTTACTTTATGTCTAGTTTAACTTAAGTATTGACCTAAGATGGTCATCTTGAAGTTCATCTTCATGAATGACCATCTCAAATGGTCCACATTTTAAATCTCTAGTTGATTTTTCTCTTTAATTTTATCTCTACAAAATATCCCCTTTCCCTTTGCAAAGGACATGTTTAAACCCCATAAATTCCCCAAGGATGACTTGAATATGATAACCACTTAACACAAAGTAGTGGAATCAAGTCTAGGGATGAAAATGGGGATAAGCATGGATGCAAAACCCCCTTTAAAATCACATTTTCTTTCTTGAGAAGTTGCTGTCCAGTAGCAATTTTCTAAGACCTCAGTCCATTGTCTAAATTTTTGGACACAGATAAATTTGGAATTTGGTGTTGACTACAAAATAATTTTTGTAGACAACATCCAGAGCTTTCCAGAAATATTTTTACTTTATTTTTTTCGTGAATAAAAATCCCTTTTCAAATTTTCTTTTAAAGGTCAGTTCATCAGTCTCTGGAAATACAGATTTCATATCTGAGATTTCCAGAAGGTTTTAGGTCCTCAAATAATCTCTAAAATGAAAAGTTCCTTTATAGAAACCTTATTTAAGGTGTTTTGAACATTTTTCATTCTCGGACTTTTCCCAGATTATGGAGTTTTCAAGCCTTAAAGTCCATTTCAAAATCAAGTGTCCACTGCCTTCTTCATTCTGGCAGAAATGGTTTCCAACTTCCAAAAATCTTTTGAGTACCAAAAATCAACCCAAAAATCACACCAAAAATCATGGGATCAGTTTAAAGTCTTAAAAAGAGTTCCCAATTTTTACTTTCCTCAGTTTCAACTCATTTTGGCCAAAGTAACACGCACACACACACACACACACAAACAAATGGTTTTTAGCTTGGAAGACTCGTTTTACGAGGCATTCCGGGTGCACACTAGCGTCCTTCCCGGCGTGTAACGTGACCTCCGAACCCAAATCTCTTATTTCGGGCATTTTTCAAAGTTTTGGCCCTTAAAACAAAAATGGCGTGGCGACTCCGTTTGATTTCAAAAATCGGGTACATCACAGTGGCGACTCCGCTGGGGATTTATAAGCTTTTTCTAAAAAAAAATGATATTTGGTATATTGGTGGAAACCATTAAACTTCCCGTTATCGCCTCCTAACACGAGTCGGGGATAAATTGTGGTTTAACAATCCCACGTACCGGTATCATTGTTTTCAAAAAAAAAAGAAAAGCTTTTGAGGGTCAAGCTTCCGTCCCGACATTAAAAATCATTTGTTGTGTGTGTTGATTTTTGCACATTTTCGTGTTGTTTTGGCCGCCTCGGAAAAAGTCAAAATTTTGACTGTCGGAATCACGTCCCTAACTGTTGGAATTTTTGTGTTTATGTGCTTATGTGTGCATTTACTTTCAAAAAAAAAAAATTCAAAAAAAAAAAAAGGAATTTCAAAAAAAAAAAAAAGAAAATTTTCAAAAAAAAATAATCATGCATCATACTTTTTAAGACACATGAAAAATTTCTATTTTACTCAGAAAAAGAAGATAGACTGCTTGCACACTACGCGCACGTGACCGTACACTGTACACTACGTCCCTAACCCGGGGAAATCTTTGTCGCGGCCCGTTTGGTCTTATTACGCCTCTCGGTGCAAGCACAGGACTACCCAAACATCCCATGGAGCCTCGTGTCGACCATGCACTTGTCCGTGACACACTTTGTCAGAGACCCGGTTGGTTTTAGTACGTGCGTGTCATGCCCCGTACGTGTATAGACCTTTCCTTTCAAGCCTTTGTCGGCACACCGACTCAATATCTTTCGGGGACCCTAATCGGTCGAAGTCATGCCGGTTTTTCCGCCGCGAGACTTTGACCAAGATATTGACCAGGCGCCTTGACTTCGGCTACGGCGGCACAAATTATACACGACTCCCGGCATGACACTAAGTCATCAAGGATTAATGATTATTCCATGCCTAATTACGGCCTAATTGACGACAAGTCAAGATCAATCGTGGACATTTATCAGTCCAAATCATGCCGACTTTTTGTCGAGCTCTCGGACATGATCTTGACTTTGACGTCAGCTATGTCCGTAATTTACATCGAATGCTCGTTAAGACTCGATTACCCGCCGGACTTTTAGGATCGTTTTTCTTTCGGTCGGTGGGACCCGCTTGTCCTATAGGACCCTCGCCCGGGGCTGTCCACCCTGGGAGGTCGAAATACGAGGTGGAATACGAGGGGCTTATAGACGTAGTGACGGGGCCCACCGATCCGGGATCAGTAGTTTGCGAAAAAGAAAGCAATCTTTTCCAACCGATTAGGTTAATAAAACATGTTTTAAGTAAACAAGAACAAATAGCGCATGTTGCATGAGCCCAAAGCCCAAACACCTACCCACCTTCAATTCCCAAACATCGAACCCTCGTGTCTTTCCCCGCGGCTCCGCACAAATCTTGGTTTCGGGCACCGGGTCACCGTTTGATCGGTTGGGAAGAGTCAGCGCATCGTCGGCTTCACCGTTTGTTCCGACTCCGGGTTTGAGAATGTACGCATCGAGTGGTAAGGATGGGGACAACGTCACTCCGCCTCCCGGGACTCCTCAAACGAGAACCGCAATGGAATCGGTTAGCCGAACAGGATGAGAGTGCGACAGAAGCACTGGTGAACAGGCCTTATGGAGGCTATCAAAGCCATGGATTGGCCGCCGGTCTCAACCCGGATGGCACCTTCACTGTGGAAGAAGAGGAAGACCCCAATCCCGCTCTTGGTCAACCCGACTACTCCAGGATGCCACCACCGGCTTCCCACGGTACTACCACCGAGCCCATGCTCCTCGACCTCTGCAGGTCGGCCGGCTCCCAACCGCAGACCCGGATCCATGCGGCTGACGGGACGAGTCAGTTCGCAGTACCTCAGTGGGGACAAAGTCAGTACGGAATGTCTTCTCATGGTTGGGGGTGCCTCGGAATGCCACAGTAAATGGGGATCCCACCTCAGTTTGGAACCGATCAATCCGGACCTTCACAGCAACAGTTTGGAATGCCGCCACGATGCAGTTGCGGGCCGCGGTCGAGCCCTTCCTCGAGAATGATGCTAGCTCGTTTGCTCCTCACACACGGCTTTCACAAATCCATGTATCACTCGGGGTTCGATGGGTTACCAAACCTCCATCCCGGTTTCATCAGAATCACCGGGACCGTAGTACCCCACAGGTTACACACACCCTCGCCACGAGCGGCCATGCAATTCAACAACCGGGGACGGCGGCCCGCACTCAAGCCTACTTACGGGCCTCGCCCAGGAAATCCAAGCTATCCGGCTACCTCAGATCTGCCTCCATCTTCTCTGCCGATTGGAAGCCAACAGCAAGTCGTTGGGTTCTATCCCTTTGCCCAAGCTCCTACCTACACTCCCCAGGGTAATTTGGGCCAAGGACAGGTTTTCACCTATGCTCCGGGATATGGTATTCCTTCCACCAATGCACCACCAACAGTTAGTCCTCTTCCTAGCTCAAATATCGGCTCAGGCATTCCCGCTCCACCTTTGGATCCCCAATTGGCTTGGTTTATGGAGCAACACAAGGAAATGAAAGCGCAGATCGCTGAATTGACCGTCAAAAGAACCTTGCTCTTCGGCCTACGAGATCCAGGCTCGATCGTACCCCCGCCTCACAAGTTCGTAATGCCCAATCTCGAAGCTTGTTTGATGGAAGTACGTGCCCTAAAACTCACTTGGACACCTATACTTTGGCAATGAAAGCTAAGGGATGCACAAACCCGGCGGTTGGTGACTACTTCGATCTCTCTTTGAAGTCGGGGGCTTTGAAATGGTTTTCCGATTGCGGCTGAAGCTAGGGCTACTTGGGAGCAGATTACCGGTACTTTCACGAGATAAGTATAAAGCCAACTTGGAATGGGAAACAAACGAGTTGACACACGGACAACGATGCGGCGCCACGATGAGAATATTGGGGATTTCTATAAAAGGTGGAACACGAAGCTTAGTGAAATGGCCATTCCTCCCTCGACGAGGAGCGGTTAGACATCTTTCGGTCATGCTTGAAGCCGCATTTGAGAGCTTCCCTCGGTCACTTCCCTACGGCGACTTACGTGCAATGGTTAATTCCGGGGCTAAGTTCGAAAAGGCTTACAATCGGCGGCAAGTTGTTGCACACCTTCTGAATCTAGGGTTTCTTCCACCTCCAACACGGCTCCTACCCAACTAAAAGGTAAAGAAGTGATTAGCTATGCGGGACGGGACTGTAACAATGCCACTTCCTTTGTTCCCAAGAAACACGATGCATCAGGATCCGGCTCCAAGACTTGAGAAACTTTGGGATGCCTTTGAGTGATATCTTGAGGTTTGGTGAGAGAAGGTTTGCTCCGGCCTTTGGAAAATTATCAGCCTAGAAACCCCAATGCTCCTTTGGATACCTCCAAGCATTGTGCCTTTCATCAGTACCACGGGCACTTGACAGATGATTGCGTCCCCCTGAAAAAGGCAATCCAAAGTTTGATTGAACAAGGGAGGTTAGAGGTTCCTGAAGGGCCTAATACTATCAATAACCCGCTCCCCAGAAATAGCAACATGAATGTCAACATGATCGAGTTTGGTGGTTCAAGACTTGGGAACATAATGGAATTTGACTCACCCCTTTGCGAGGTCGATGAACCAGTCATCACAGGCAAGGAAAATGGTTGGATTGAGCAAGAAGCTGACAAAGAAGTCCGGATGGGAAGACCTGCGATAGCTCCCGTCTCCAGCATCGAAGAATGGATGCATGGTCCAACAGCAAAGAGCGGCTAGACTAGGGGCTACCTATCTCTAAAATAGTCTTTTAGTCAACCTTCGTAGGTTCTAGTATTTTTCTTTCACCTAAGTCCATCTTGGACACTTGTCGGTTTTGTCCACCTCGAATGTTGTGGAAAGATAGCTTAACTATCATTTAAAATTTATATATATATAAGTCTTTCTTCTTTTCTTGCTAGACTCGAGACATCACTTGCACACCCACGTTACGCTTAATTGAAATGGTTTTATCCTAGATGATCACTTGTGCTGCTCAACCACTAATTCTTTGAAATGATTAATATTTAAATTAATTGGAGTGAGAAAATCAATTGATATCCCTCTCAAATTGGGGCTTACCAACTCCCCATCTTGCATCTCATATGCTCACATCCCTTTCATCAGCCTCATCATCTCGTTGTTCGATGAATTTGCATGGATCTTTTCTCATTTAAATCTTAAGCAAGCAATGAAGACTTAATCTCAGGTCATCCGGTAGGGATTGCGGTTGAAGCCTTTCACCCATAGGAAAGCCATTACCTCACCCTCACTAAACACTACCCTTTCATTTCAAGATCGGCATGTTTTGAAACCCTGTTTAGCCATCACCTTTGCTCCTTATTGAGATAAGTCCAAGCAACGCCAAAGAAGTTAGCGTTGAGAGTCGGCGATGCATAAAATGTTCAAGTTGTGAAGGAAGGAAAGATAATTCTCAACTCCTCAAAGAGGCCTTCCGAATTCTCAAAAGAAAGATTTTAAAATCCTCACAATCTCGGATATAATTCCAAGCTCATCAGGAAGCCTTCCAAAAAAAAAAAAAAAGGGGAGGCTCTCCAATGATCAAAAAGGAGCCCGAATTCTCGCAAGTTCACAAAAGTTCTCGATAGCTTGGACTTCCTCTTATCATTACCTTAAACCAATCCCAAGCCATCCTCTTAATTTTAGAGGATACTCCCATCACCATTACCTCGCCTTTGGCCAAGGTCAAAATTTGATCTCTCATCCTTAGGGGCAATCAATCTTCCCTGCCATAGATTTTCCAAACACATCCCTGCAAGCCAACCTCTCATCTTTAGAGGTTCAGTCAGCAAAAGGCCCAGCCGACCCCTCACTTTAAGAGGTCATAACTCCCAAAATTACCCGATGGCCGATCGAAGCCCGGAAACCCAGCTGCAATTCCTATCGGATAGCAATTTCATCGTAAAATCTAAATCAAATTAATGGTTCATTGCTTGCTTAAATTGGAATCTAATCCATTTTGGCTCAAAATTACCAATCAAAGATTGTGCAAATTCAAATTTGATTCATGTGAGCATAATTCATTTCTACTCCACAAACACTTGCCGTGGATGTCCCACTAGGGCTTCGCATCCGTGTCTTTCATGGACACTCTAAGGGGATATGTTATTCAATCCTCCAAATCCTCAAAATCCCCAAAGGTCCTCAGATCCTCGAATTTCAACATTCGTTCTCTTTTCATTCGGGATAGGCCCGAACTACGGCGACCTGAGCTCTTCATAATGGAGGGAACGTAGGCAACCAGAAATGGTCCGGTCGAAATCACAAACAAATCTCAAAAAAAAATCCGGTCTCATCAAGGATCGTCCCTATACACTTTCCGTTCTTCTGAGCTTGATTCTCGATATCAGTTGATTTTCTCCTCGTGATTAATCAAAATATCTGTTCATATCAGATTTAGGAGTTGAATAAACCGAACATTAACAAAGGGTTTTAAGCAGCATTGTGATCATCATGAATAAGACAAGTTTTCAAGTGTCTCGACAAGTCTTCTCTCTCTCCATCATAGGGAAATAGAGCCAAACCTTTGTCTTTACGTTAGCAGGGGCTTCCATACACTTTTCCACACCTTTTGATGCTTATACTCTCTCAAAAGAGTCAAACCTAAAGCGAGTGTGTATACACAAAATGGGGATTCATTCCCATTTTTCAAAAGATGTGCCCCTGCACGTAAACGTTTCTGAGTCTTGTCCAGTGACTGGTTGACTAAGATTTGAAAAGATGGGTGCCTCCTCAGCCACATAATGACTCTGCATGCACGCAATAAGACCGCTGCGAATTTCTTCATCTTGGGGCTTGCCAAGCGGTTCTCCCAGGTTCTCCTTATCAGCTCTTCAAGATGGGGCTTCTATAGTCATCTTTGGGTCCACATTGGGTTCTTCACTACGAGATAGATTCGCCAAGTCACTTCTTCAAAATCTGGACTTTGCCTACTCGGGATCAGGGGCTTTGTCAAGAGGTCCTTTGGACTGCATTTTATCAAGTCACAAGAATGGTCTAGTCACAGCAACAACTAGATTTTCAGCTTCAGAACTTGGTACATAGCAGCTTCCCATAGCATCGGAATTTAAGATCTGGGTTTCTCCCTGCATTAGCAATTTCATCAAATCATTCTCCGAACAAGGTTTCGGCCGAAGTCACAGCTCACCCAAATGAAAGAAGCTTCACTCATATCAACGTGCCCTAGAGCCTGTCAGCATCAGCTTCAAATGACCAAGAGTGAGAGGGAAATTTTCAACCAAGACCCGGGATCCGAATCCAATCTCATCAAGATTGAGGTCCATGTGATCAAAAAAAAAAACCTCATCAACAACCCTTTGTTTAAATCGCGATCGAGGGCTCTCACCTCCCCCACTTGCTCAAAATCTGTCCCAAACAGTCTCCAGACACATACATCCCAATGCATCCCCTTTCATCACCATGCATCCCCACAAAAATCTCCCAAGGGCTCATGTAGCATGCACAAAACATGAATCAATAGGGAAAATCCTAAGTGATTGAAGATCATAAATCATAATTTCCCTATCAAAAGCTTAGGCTAGGTGCATCTTCGAAAGCAAGTAAATGCATCATCTCGCAAACATATACAGTGATATTATCATAATCATTCTGATTCTATGCATGCATCTGTCATCATGAATGTCATATACGCATCTTCCTCTCTACTAACCAATGCAGGAATTCAAACGTGAAAGACCATTTTCCTTCGCTATTGAGACTTACCCTCAACTAGGAAGATGTTTACCAAAGCCCAAAATCAATGGTTTCAACAAAATTGCAAGAAATCAAATTCCCCTTTTCGGCAAGAGATGATTCCGGGCAAAACATGTGCAGACCACCTCCAGTGTCTACAAATCGGTCAGGGACGCCAAGTTCTCAAAATGCAAATCGGTCAGGAACGCCAAGTTCTCAAATACAAATCGGTCAGGGACGCCAAGTTCTCAAAATGCAAATCGGTCTGAGATGCCAAGTTCTCAAAATGCAAATCGGTCAGGGACGCCAAGTTCTCAAATACAAATCGGTCAGGGACGCCAAGTTCTCAAGTACAGTTCGGTCAGGGACGCCAAGTTCTCAAGTACAGTTCGGTCATAGACGCCAAGTTCTCAAATACAAATCGGTCAGGGACGCCAAGTTCTCAAATACAGTTCGGTCAGAGACGCTAAGTTCTAAAAGGCAAGTAGGTCAGGGACGCCAAGTTCTCAAATACAAATCGGTCAGGGACGCCAAGTTCTCAAATATAGTTCGGTCAGAGACGCTAAGTTCTCAAAGGCAAGTAGGTCAGGGACGCCAAGTTCTCAAATACAGTTCGGTCAGAGACGCTAAGTTCTCAAAGGCAAGTAGGTCAGGGACGCCAAGTTCTCAAATACAGTCCGGACAGAGACGCCAAGTTGTCAAAGATGCATCAAGACTCTCAACACTATCAACTACCACACAGCCCCCCGCAACTTGCTCTCCTGCAGGTAAGCACAACAAAGGTACGTTAGTCCTTCAACATATCTCAAAAATAAGCATGCACTCACAAATGTTGCATGATTACCCATAGCTTTAGCTATCCCTATCTCCGCAAACAGCAACGTAAGCTTTAGTCAAACCATAGGGCGACTTCCCCAAAATAGTCAAACCATAAGGCGACTTCCCCAAAATAGTCAAACCATAGGGCGACTTCCCCAAAATAGTCAAACCATAGGGTGACTTCCCCAAAAATAGTCAAACCATAGGGCGACTTCCCCAAAATAGTCAAACCATAGGGCGACTTCCCCAAAATAGTCAAACCATAGGGTGACTTCCCCAAAATAGTCAAACCATAGGGCAACTTCCCCAAAAATAGTCAAACCATAGGGCGACTTCCCTAAAATAGTCAAATCATAGGGCGACTTCCCAAAAATAGTCAAATCATACGGCGACTTCCTCAAAATAGTCAAATCATAGGGCGACTTCCCAAAAATAGTCAAATCATAGGGCGACTTCCCAAAAATAGTCAAATCATAGGGCAACTTCCCAAAAATAGTCAAATCATACGGCGACTTCCTCAAAATAGTCAAATCATAGGGCGACTTCCCAAAAATAGTCAAATCATAGGGCGACTTCCCAAAAATAGTCAAATCATAGGGCGACTTCCCAAAAATAGTCAAATCATACGGCGACTTCCTCAAAATAGTCAAATCATAGGGCGACTTCCCAAAAATAGTCAAATCATAGGGCGACTTCCCAAAAATAGTCAAATCATAGGGCGACTTCCCAAAAATAGTCAAATCATACGGCGAACTTCCTCAAAATAGTCAAATCATAGGGCGACTTCCCAAAAATAGTAAAATCATAGGGCGACTTCCCAAAAGTAGTCAAATCATAGGTTGACACCCTAAAATAGTCATTCTAGGGTCGAAAGACCCGAACTACGACTGGCTTGATTCCTCTTAAGGATACGTAGGTAGCCTATCATTAGGTCCAGCCATCCGACCGAAAATGGTCATTCCTATCCCCAGCAGAGCGGATAGCCATCCAACCGAAAATGGTCATCTCTTATCCCCAGCAGAGTTTCTTTCAGCAACCCACTGCATAACTCGCTCGCCAGGTTGACATCCTAAAACAGTCATCTCCAGGGTCAAAGACCCGAACTACGACCGACTTGATTCCCATTCGGGATACGTAGGTAGCCTATCGCTAGGTTCAGCCACTCGATCACTTGATCATCTTGTCAAATATGAAGCCTTACTCTTATCGACGACCCCGCTTCCTTCGAAAGCACAGTCGCCGAGGGGCTACTGTAAGTGCTCCAATTTGAGTTGTTAGTATTTTCGTTAGAAAATTAACGAAAGTTTTAACATTCCTAACATTTCTAACAATTCCTAACCTTTCTAACAAAGTAAGGGTAGATTAGGGATTGCCATTTAAAGTTAAACCAAGAAAAGAATCTCAAAAAGCAAAAGAAATTGGAAAAATCCGAATTAGGCAAGTTGAAAAACAGAAACTGCTGAAATTTTGAATAATATTCTTCCTGTTCAAAGCCTGGAGCAGCATTTAATGCACCAGTCACATTTACAATACCCTCCGCGCAGATCCTATTGAAGTTCACAGGGGCCTATAAATTGAACCCTCCTCTCTCAGTTTACACAACACAATTTGCTCATAGAAGCTGCACCTTGGCGAAAAATAGGGAGAAAACAGTGGGAATCCTTAGATTGCCACCATTTTCTCTTGAATCTTTCCCAATTCCACTCCAAACACTCTCAAATCATTCTTAAATACACACAATCTCAAGCTTAAACCACCACCAAAGAGGAGGATTAGAGAGAAAACATAGAGGACTTGAGTGTTATCTACTTGTTTTCTCTTTGACCAACTCTACCATCAAACCCTAAACACATTCAAGCCTTGAATCCACCCAAACACAAATCCAAACACCAAATCTTGATACTCCTCAAGTCAAATTCCAAGCCTAGGAAGATAGGGTGTCACCATTGGTAAAGCCCTCCTTCTTTAAACCCTAAAACTCCCTTTTAACTTCTTGTTCATCTTGTTCTTCTTACTTTGATTTACTTTATGTCTAGTTTAACTTAAGTCTTGACCTAAGATGGTCATCTTGAAGTTCATCTTCATGAATGACCATCTCAAATGGTCCACATTTTAAATCTCTAGTTGATTTTTCTCTTTAATTTCATCTCTACAAAATATCCCCTTTCCCTTTGCAAAGGACATGTTTAAACCCCATAAATTCCCCAAGGATGACTTTAATATGATAACCACTTAACACAAAGTAGTGGAATCAAGTCTAGGGATGAAAATGGGGACAAGCATGGATGCAAAACCCCCTTTAAAATCACATTTTCCTTCTTGAGAAGTTGCTGTCCAGTAGCAATTTTCTAAGACCTTAGTCCATTGTCTAAATTTTTGGACACAGATAAACTTGAAATTTGGTGTTGTCTACAAAATACCTTTTGTAGAAAACATCCAGAGCTTTCCATAAATATTTTTACTTTATTTTTTTCGTGAATAAATTTCCCTTTTTCAAATTTTCTTTTAAAGGTCAGTTCATCAGTCTCTGGAAATCCAGATTTCATATCTGAGATTTCCAGAAGGTTTTAGGTCCTCAAATAATCTCCAAAATGAAAAGTTCCTTTACAGAAACCTTATTTAAGGTGTTTTGAACATTTTTCATTCTCGGACTTTTCCCAGATTCTGGAGTTTTCAAGCCTTAAAGTCCATTTCAAAATCAAGTGTCCACTGCCTTCTTCATTCTGGCAGAAATGGTTTCCAACTTCCAAAAATCTTTTGAGTACCAAAACTCAACCCAAAAATCACACAAAAAATCATGGGATCAGTTTAAAGTCTTAAAAAGAGTTCCCAATTTTTACTTTCCTCAGTTTCAACTCATTTTGGCCAAAGTAACACACACACACACACAAACAAATGGTTTTTAGCTTGGAAGACTCGTTTTACGAGGCATTCCGGGTGCACACTAACGTCCTTCCCGGCGTGTAACGTGACCTCCGAACCCAAATCTCTTATTTTGGGCATTTTTCAAAGTTTTGGCCCTTAAAACAAAAATGGCGTGGTGACTCCGTTTGATTTCAAAAATCGGGTACATCACACTAATATCAAACCTATCCCCCTAGCGCATCATAGGTGGAGCCACACTTTTAAAGCTTACCCAACGGTTGGTTTTGACACAACATTTTCAAATGCATTGTTTCAAAATTTATAATAGGCCTTCGTACCTATCCCAAAACCTAGCACGTGTGGGCATGTTGCCATTGCAACATGGTTTCGCGTAGGGACATGTCGCTCTCACGACATGTTCTAATGAGAGATCGTGTCTCTTTGTCAACGTGCATTGACAAGAGGTCATGACGGATTTTTCCTTAAAATCCTTCAGGAATACCCGTTATGCTGTCCAAATTTCCTCAGAAATTGGGATTGCTCGTCCGTCCCATAAATGCTTCGGTTTTATTTTGGTATTATTGCCTATTATTAATTTTTAATCAATATATTTGGTGTATTTTTGGATGATGTGTCCCTAGGTTCCCCCGAGGTCTAGATTGCGTGAATTAAGGCTTATCCTTTCCCAACCGTCCCTAGGATTTAAAAGACACCGATTTCTACTTGAACATTAATAAGCTGCTTGCACGAGTCCGTCTCATTTCCCATTATTCCCTCTCCCATAACATCTCAAGGTCCTTTCCTCTCCTACACCTTATAGACTCCTATCCACCTCTGTAGCTACGGAAAGTTGGGTTCGTGCTCCTGAGTCTCGTTTGGTACGCATTCCCGAAGCAGCCACAATTTCAGAGATGGCTAGTGCAGATAAGGCTATGACCACTCAATCTGGGGGTTCATCTGCCATGGGTCAACAAGGCATGCATGATCTGTCTATGGAAGAGATGAGGGATACTATGGAAGCAGCTCCAGTTAGAGAGCATGAGGCTCAGTTACTCGCTCAAGCCGCTAAAGCTAGAGAAGAGGCAACACACTCTAAGTTTGTAGGAGCGATGAGAAGCCGGGGTATTGCTGTGATCCGATGTGCTGATGGGACTTATGAAGAGATTACTGATGCCAATGAGTTCGATGTTAAGGCCAGAAATGTCTCCCTTCCTCCCCTTGCTCCAACATCTCACCCAATTCAAGTTCCGAGTTAGGGTGTGCGGTCAAGCCCTCAGACAAGTTTTGGTTTAGCTGGAGGACCACAGCCGATCTTCTATGATTTGACCTCCTCACCAATTCCCAATGCTTTCGTGCCACTAAGCCAATTTGGGTCCCAGTTTTCGAACAGTCAGGGTTTGTTGTTTCCGGGTTCTCAATATCAGCAGGGTCAGTTTCATGGTCCTCACTTCCAGGGTAACTTCCAGTATCAGAGTCAGCACTCTTGTTTCGGAAATCAGTTCAGCCGGGATGGATTTCTGCAGCTTCCTGCTAACCAGCCTCAACCTTAGGGATGTATGCCTCAGCCTTTAATGGATTCGGCTTTTGGGTTTGGCTCATCACTTTTGCAACATCCAGTGTCAGCTCCCTACTTGCCTACAAGTGCTTTTCTGCAGAATCAGAATTCTCCAACTGGTCGATTTAATTATTTGTCATCTACAGCATCTTTCAGTCTACCACCAGCATCTGGGTCAGCTCAGCCGTCTTTCTTCCAATTGGCCAGTTCTGAGCCTTCTTCAACCTCTGCCCCTTCCATTCCTCAGCTTCCAGGGATGACCCCAGAGGTGACTGCATTGTTAAAATAGATGCAGCAGCAGATTGACAAGTTGACTGTAGGATCAAGTGGACTCAAAGTTGTTGATCCAAGACAAGTAAAACCTCTTCCTTATAAGTTCAAGATGCCCAAAATACAATTTGATGGCTCAGCATGCCCGAAAACTCATGTGGACACATATGTGATGACTATGGGAGCAATGGGCTGTACTCCCGAGTTTATGGCTCAACACTTTCATCTCACACTCAAAGGACCTGCCTTGACATGGTTTCTAACTTTTAAGCCAGAAGCTCGATCTACTTGGAGTCAGACCACTGAGGCCTTTCTTGAAAAGTATCGAGGGAACCTTGAATGGCGCACAACTAGAGATGACTTGGTCGGTACAATTCAGAAACAGGATGAATCAATCACCGAGTTCTACAAGAGGTGGAACGCTAAGCTGAATGAGCTTTCTGAGCCAATCCCTTTGCAGGACCAAAAGGACATCTTTCTGTCATGTGTGAAGCCGGTTCTCCGTGAGGCTATTGGAAAGGGTTGGTACCCCGATTTGAGAGAAATGGTAGGCATGGGAGCTCGTAGCGAGAACCGACTCTTCAATTTTGCCCCAGATGTTAGGGCCGGTAATGTTAGTGGTTATAGTTCCAAGATGGTCAATCACATTTCCCTGGTCCCAAGAGACAATAGCATCAACAACCTTCAGGGAGGAAACACTGGTCAAAGTAGTGGGAGATTCCGTCAAAAGATGAAGTATGATGATCTTGGTATGACCACTGAGGAGGCATTTATTGGTTTGGTTAAGACAGGGATGATCAAGCCCCTCGAGAATTACAACCCCATCAAACCCAATCCAGATTTGGATTATAGCAAGTATTGCCGGTACCATCAGTATCCCGGCCATGACACCAATAATTGCACTCCCCTGAAAGTGCTCATCCAAAAGCTTGTCGATGAGGGCAAGGTTGAGAAGGTTCGCCCCAGTGTTGTCACCAATCCTCTTCCATGATTGCAAGGGCATCCCATCCGAAGAAGTCAGTCAATCAGTAGACGTAGGATCAAGGTTCTAAAAATCGCTAGGCGGCGCCTAGGCGGCGAGGCCGGGCCTAGCGCCTAGAGCGCCTAGGCGGGGCCGAGGCGGAGCCTAGGCGGGGCCGCGAATTTACACACATTTTTATATATATTCCATAGTTTTTGTCCATAGTGACAAATTCAAGAGGATAAATATATAAATCTTGAACAACTCAACTATGGGTCAGGGCATTTCGGTCATTGAACCATAACATTAGAAGACGGATAAAAACTTCAGAAGGCCGTTTGAGGCCCTTAGAAGCGTTTTTTGGCCTATTTATGGGCCGCTCAAGGGGCATAGCCCATGACTTTTGTTCCTCTCGAAAAGACGGTCGTTTTGATATGCTGTGCGTCCCGTAACTCCTCCGGAATCAAAAGTTACACCTGTTACGGTCGAACGCATCTAAAAACTCGAACGCCAACTCTTCGACCGCCTAGACGGCCCAATCCCGCCTAGGCCCCGCCTAGCCCCGCCTAGTCCCGCCTAATCCCGCCCAGCCCGCCCAGCCGCCTAGACCGCCTAGCCCGCCTAGCCCCGCCTAGCCCCGCCTAGCCCGCCTAGCGCCTAATTGCCCCGCCTAGCCTAAAGTCGCGGCGCCCGGCCGCCGCCTAGCGCCTAGGCGCCGCCTAGGCGGCCGCCTAGGCCGATTTTTAGAACACTGCGTAGGATCTAGATTGTCCGTCATGTTGTTAAGGAATGGTACTTTGAGTCTGTTAAGTCCATTACGGACCAGTTTTGCTTTGCAATAATAAAAAATCTTTGTTTCTTTTCTTGCTAGACTCGAGACATCACTTGCACACCAACATTACACTTAATTGAAATGGTGTTATTCTAAATGATCACTTGTGCTGCTCAACCAATAATTCTTTGAAATGATTAATGTTTAAATTGATCGGAATGAGAAAATAAACTGATATCTTTCTCAAATTGGGGCTTACCAACTCCCCATCTCACATCTCATATGCTCACATCTCTTTCATCATCCTCATCATCTCGCTCCTTGATGAATTTGCATGAATCTTTCTCAAGTAAGCTTAAGCAAGCAATGAAGACTTAATCTCGTTTGGATCATCCGGTAGGGATTACAGTTGAAGCCCTTCACCCTAGGGAAGCCATTACCTCACCCTCACTAAATAATACCTGTCATTTCAAGATCGGCATGTTTTGAAACCCTCTTTAACCATCATCTTTGCTCATTTCTGAGAGAAGTCCAAGCAATACCAAGAAGTTAGCTTCGAGAATCGGCGGTGCACAAAATACTCAAGTCACGAAGGAAGGACAAAGATAATCCTCAACTCCTCAAGAGGCCTTCCAAATTCTCAAAAGAAGGATTTTTTAAATCCTCACAGTTCAGCAAAAGTCCCCAACTTCTCAAGAGGCCTTCCAAGTTCTCAAAAGAAGGATTTTAAATCCTCACAATTTCAGCAAAAGTCCTCGACTTCTCAAGAAGCTCTCCAATATTCAAAAGGAGCCCGAATTCTCGAAAGTCCGCAAAAGTTCTCGATAGCTTGTATTTCCTCTCACCAGCACCTTCCAACCAATTTCAAGCCATCCTCTCGATTTTAGAGGACATTCCCATTACCAAAACCAATCCCAGGCCATCCTCTCATTTTTAGAGGATATTCCCATTACCATTACCCTTCCCTTTGGCCAAAGTCAAAATTTGACCTCTCATTTTTAGAGGCAATCAATTCTCCTCGCTATAGAAATCCCAAACACATCCCCAAAAGCCAACTTCTCATCTTTAGAGGTTCAGTCAGTAAAAAGCCCAGTCGACCTCTCATCTTAAGAGGTCATCAATATTTCAAATCACCCGATGGCCGATCAAAGCCCTGAAACCCAGCTACAGTTCCTACCGGATAGCAGTTTCATTCTAGTATCTTCAAGATCTAAATCAAATTAATACTTCATTGCTTGCTTAAATTTGAACCAAATCCATCTCGGCTCAAAAGATCATCAATCAAAGATTGTGCAAATTCAAACCATTCATTTGGCACTTCATGTGAGCATATTTCATTTCTCTTCCGCAAACACTTTCCGTGGATGCCCCACTGGGGTTTCACATCCGTGTCTTTCATAGACACTTCAAGGAGACATGATCTTCAATTCTCAAATTCTCAACATCCTCAAGGGTCCTCAAAATCCCGAATTTTCACTTTCCTTCTCTCTTCAATCTAGATAAGCCCGAACTACGGCGATCTGAGCTCCTCCCAAAGAGGGGAGCATAGGCAACTATAATTGGTCCAGTCGAAATCACAAACAAATCTTAGAGAATCCGGTCTCCTCAAGGGCCGTCCCTATACATAAATTCTCTTTCCATCTTTCCAAATTTGATTCTTGATATCAATTGGTTTTCTCCTCGTGATTAATCAAAATATTTGTTCATATCAATCTTAGTGGTTGAATAATCCGAACATCAATAAAGGGTTTTAAGCAGCCTTGTGATCATCACGAATAAGACAGGTTTTCAAATGTCTCGACATGTCTTCTCTTTCTACATTCTAGGAATAAAGAGCCAAACACTGTCTTTCTATCAGCAGGGGCTTCCATACACTTTTCCACACCTTGTGATGCTTATACTCTCTCAAAAGAGTCAAACCTAAAGCGAGTGTGTATACACAAATTCGGGATCCATTCCCACTTTTTGAAAGAAGTGCCCCTGCACGTATATATTTCTGAGTCTATGACTGATTGACTAAGGTCTGAAAAGATGGTTGCTACCTCGGCCACTAGATGACTCTGTCTGCAATAAGGCTGCATTGAATCTCTTCAAGCTGGGGCTTTGCTATGCTGTTCTCTTAGGTTTTCCTTACCAGATTCCTTCCGGGTTTGCTTCACATTATCAACTGGGGCTTCGCCTAGTCATCTCTTCAAATCTAGGGCATTCTCTGCACTTTCTCTGCTACTTGCCATCTCAGACGCGCGATGCACTTTGTCCTTACCAACAATGGACCTGCTACAATTTGTACTCCCGGAAGCATCCCCGACTTGCCTAGGCTGCACCATGTCATCCATACTTTCCTCAATCATCACTCACCTCATGGGAGAGGGTTCACTTCACCACATACACTCCTATACACAATCGCGCCATTCTTCATCACACCATCATACATAAACACATTCATCCCAGACATAATCCATCATTTGCTACATAGACATATCTGCTCGTCAAGCCATACAAAAATCCTCATTCCATTTTCATCCCCATCCGAGATGGACTCGTGCAATTAAAGATAATAATGCATAAGCAAAAATTTCAAATCAAGCTCAAATAAAATGCAAAGTGCCTAGAGTGTTGTGTTTCCCCCCCCCCCCACAGGGTACAATAATCAAGTGATCATAATCCGATCGTAGGAGTTGTTCCTCAATCATAATCTGGACAAGGATTTCAAATCCTGTAGGTGGCATATTCTGCCTTTATCATCGTCATCAGTCTCGTCATCTTCAGATTCATCAGAGAGCTTGCCTCAATCTCCAAGCAATAGTGCTCATCAGCTTTGGCAAATCATCATCAAAAGCCAATTTCGCTAGGCTGAATCATCAGCAAAGTTCATCTGGTATGGCAATCATCAATTCCCGTGTTGGACGGAGGCTTATCATCATTTCTCGTGTTGGATAGAGGCTTATCAATTAGATTCCTGTGTTGGACGGAGGTTTCTTATCAATATCCCGTGTCGAACGACGATTTATCATCAGATTCCCGTGTTGGACGGATGCTTATCATCAATTCCCGTGTTGGACGGATGCTTATCATCAGATTCCCGTGTTGGGCGGACGCTTATAATCAGATTCCCATGTTGGACGGATGCTTATCATCAATTCCCATGTTGGACGAATGCTTATCATCAGATTCCCGTGTTGGACGGATGCTTATCATCAATTCCCGTATTGGACGGAGACTTATCATCAGATTCCCGTGTTGGATGGATGCTTATCATTAATTCCCGTGTTGGACGGATGCTTATCATCAATTCCCGTGTTGGACAGATGCTTATCATCAGATTCATGTGTTGGACGGATGCTTATCATCAATTCCCATGTTAGATGGATGCTTATCATCAGATTCCCGTGTTGGACGGATGTTTATCATCAATTCCCGTGTTGGACAGATGCTTATCATCAATTCCCGTGTTGGACGGATGATTATCATCAGATTCTCGTGTTGGACGGATGCTTATCATCAATTCCCGTGTTGGACGGAGGCTTATCATTATATTCCCATGTTGGAAGAATTATCATCAAACACCTATGTCGGACGGCAAGAGCCGTAGCCTCAGTCCCTCCGGCAGCTACAGGTAAGCACAACACAGGTATGAAAACATATTTCTATCTGCACTACCATTTTTGTTCCTTGTTGGCATCTGCCATCCGATCTCATCAATCATCTTTTCCACCATCCGCCATATCCCCAGCCGCTCATTGGGATTGGGTCCGTCTTATTGACAACCTCACTTCATCCATAAGTGACGTTGCCGAGGGGCTCTGTGAGTACGCTAATCCAAATCGCGACCCTTTATAAGTGCCTTTTAATGAAAATAAAATTGTACTAGGGGCATTTTGGTAAATTTCCGGTCCGTTCCGAGACTTCCGGAAGCTTTTTATAAGTTTTTGTGAAGGAAGTGCTATCAAGTCATTCTTCCAGACAAGAGGACCTACAGGGAATTAAACCATTTTGTACCTAAGAGGAATTACCTTGGAAGGTTCCAGAATGGCAAATTGGCGCCAGAAACGGTTATGGGCATGTTGTGTCACGCGACACAATGAGCCACGGAAAACTGAAGCAGAAGGTCGTGCGACACAAGAAGCCCTCATCAGCAGCCTATAAATAAGACCCTACCCCTCTCATATCTGGATCCCTTTTTCACTCCCTACTGTCACCATGCCAAAATTCCCCCAGAAGCTCGTCTCTCTACTCCTTCCACACAACCTACACCAATCCTCCCAATTCAATCCCTCTCTCTCTCATCCAATTTACTCATCTACCTTCATACACCACATGCCATTGAAGATCTGAAGGCCAGCACTCCATCTGTGCTCAAATCCACATCCTGCAGCTGATTAGAAGGTCACTACACCTAACTTGGTGTAGTGGTGGTGGATCTACAAGGGTAACGAATCCCTTTCCCTCATATCTCTCTCATCTATTTGCTACTTGCATAATTCATTGCTATTTTTGTTCATTGACTTGGTAATCAAGCTCCATCTGCTCTGATTATCAAGTCACAATCGCCATCTCTCTGTTTAATTCAAGTTTCTTAGTATAATTTCATTGTTCATGGTGTGATCTTATTGTAGTTGTGACTTGTTTGCCAAGGGAGTGTGGATCTCCCCATATCTACACCCCCTTGGTCAGTCTGTTGTTGATTCGTGGTATTTTGAGTTGAGTTGTTATTCTAATTGGATCTGATTGGACCTCTGTGGGTTCTGATTTCAAACTGTAAGGTTCCTGCAGATTGGTAACCTGTGTCACGCGACACAACTGGACATGTGGAGTCCTGTGTCACGCGACACAAGTAGCCACTCTGCAGGAATCATCATTTCAGATTGTAATTCGTCCATCTATTTCACTTGTCACTCAAAATAGAGTGTGGATCCTCAATATCCACACTCATTTGAAGTGATTGTGTTCTGTAGTTTTGAAACTTTGTAAAACCTCTGTAAGGTGGTTGGTAGTGTCACGCGACACAATTGAACATGTGGAGTCCTGTGTCACGCGACACAAGTAGCCCTTTACAGAAGGTTCATTTCAGTTGTAAGTCTTGTTCAATCCCCCTTGTAATTGGGATGTGGCCTCCCTATCAAATGGTTCACAAGTTGTAATTCCTTCAGTTGAGCAATAAAATGAAGCATTAATGTGCATTTCATTACATATTTTGTCACACACAAATTGCACACACATTTGGATGTTTTGAATGTTGAACATAGCCTGACTCGTTTTACGAGGCGTGTTGGGTGAACTCTCGATTCTTCCCAACACGTAACCTGACCCCGAACCCAAATTCTCATTTCAAAAGGTTTTCAATGTTTCCTTTAAAACGGCGTGGCGACTCTCAAAAATTTATTTTTCGGTGAGCGTACATTCAGGATCTCAAGCCTTTGTCCAGGCTATCCACTGGAAGCTCTCAAAATCACAAGGTAAACTCCTATACTTTTTATATTCTCCTCTCAACCCCTCTAATTGCTTTTAAAATAGTGTAATCCCATCAAAAAAGGATTAGCCTAGAGTCCCTTCAATTCACGAAGGTGATCTCAAATTACACAATTCGACATTCCAATAATTATTCAAATAAATTATTTTTTTTATTGCTTTATTTATTTATTTATTTATTTATTGTTCATTGAACTGATTGATAACACCTAATTAGAAATACAAATCCAAAGATTGGGTGGAATTGGTGCTCCTTGAACTTTCAAGTCCATAAATTAACCCCCAAATCTCTTGAAACTATTTAAAAGGTTTTTCGTATTGTTTTCCTACAAATAAATAATAAGTAGCGACTCTTGCAATCAATTTTCACCATTGCTACTGTGGCGACCCTATTGGGAATAACTTAATTAAAAGGGTTAGACTTAAATGTACTAGGTATTATCAAACTTTTCTTATTTTTGTAAAAAATTGAAAATCCGCTTCCTGATGTGCTTGTCTTGTAGAGACAATTTTGTCTCGTACGAGACACTCTTCCTGATAAACTTTGTCTTGTAGGAGACAACTTTGTCTTGTACGAAACAACCCTTCTGAACTCTGAATTCGGTTTCTTTTGTCTGTGAAAAAAGGAGTTTTTGCTCTGTTTAGACAAGCAAGGGGGATCCAAAATTCAATATTTTTCGAGTCTCTTCATCTTAGGACCTTTCTAATGATGAAAGACTCCATATTTATCATTATAAATCTTGTGAAAACTTTCTTTTGCAAGGATGTGAATGAATAAACTTGCATTTGAGATTGGATTATTTTTAATTATCGATCATTGGTTGACTCAAGCTTTATAATTAAATTAATTAATTATACTCTCTCTCTCTCTCTCTCTCTCTCTCTCTCTCTCTCTCTCTCTCTCTCTCTCTCTCTCTCTCTCTTTTTATGTGTGAACTACGATGGCCTTAGTCTCTCTAACATGGGGGAACCGTAGACAACCACTTGTAGCGGTCATTATCTGGTTTTCTTTTTTTTTTTAAAAAAAAACTTATTTTTCTTATCACCTAGAATTAAATCTCACACACGTGCACATAATGACATAATTTCATGCATTTAATACATTACCCTTACTTAACACGGGGTACTAAACTAATGATGGATGTCAATCATCTTTATCGTCAATCTCTCTAAAGTTGGTGCACCCCACTCCACGGTTCGCTCCCATACGACTGTCACACTACGGGGAACCTGAGTTGTAAGCCTACATAAACCTCATACATCATTCTAGGCAACTTAAGATACTCCTTTTAACAATTTTTTTGACTTAGGGACTATTTTATGTCTTTGACCAAAATAAAGTCATTTGTAGTTTACCATCTGAAGGAACAAACAAATGTCCCTACGGAATGTCCCTTCGAAATATCCCTAAAAAGGTTTTGTCGCTAAGAAAAAATAATCATTCATAAGGTTCATGACATGTAGTTTTGTTTTATGAAGAACTATATAATCACTAGGTCCATAGGTTTGGATTTGAATGGTGGATTACAATGAATGTGGGATTGCTGCCAAAAATTGTTCATTTTAGGGAGTGCAATACAGGTGGAATACAAAGGGCTCACATTCTTGGGTGACGAATCCACTGTTCTAGGATTTATTTAGAAACCCCAAAACGGATTTACCTTCGTCCAACCAAAGATAGGATTTAAAATTCAAAAGTAATCTATGGTATTGTCTCGCGCGAGATAATCTTGTCTCGGGCGAGACATCTTCTCTGTTCTATGTGATTTGTGGCATTTGGTCAAACATTTTAGCCTTCATACCCTTCATTCACCCGACTTGTTGGGACTTGATCATGGTTTAACGCAGTTGCTACAAATCTAAGTCCGTTATCAAGGCAACTAGGTCGACACAATGACTAATTCTCCTCCTATCAACGAAACACATATCAAGGAAAATAAGGATTTTCTTGCTCAAGCCTACCTCATCCTAGAGGAACAAAGTAACAAGATGAAGGAGCAAAGTGCTCAAATAGCCACCCTTCTCAAAGAACTCCATGAAATAAAAGTTAAGAAGGCTAAGAAGCAAAAGAAGAAAGATGATGAATCTCCTACCTCCTCCGATGACGAGTATTCCTCCACTAAGAAAGCTAAGAAGCAAAGTAAGAAGGATGATAAGTCTGAATCTTTCTCCTCCTCCTCCGAAAATGACGATCATGTCGCCAAGACTACCTAGACAAAGAAAGGTAGCAGTGAAACCACTAAGGCCGACAATCTTGTGACCATGAACTATATCGAGAAGAAGCTTGCTTCCCTTGACACTTCAAAGGGATCATTCACTTCATTCGATCTCTATGCTCTTTGACAATCCATCACCAAGATTATCCGCAAGTATAGGACATCTGATGTTGCTAAGTTTAATGGCACTACTTGTCCTCGAGCTCATGTTGAGACCTACACTTGGGCCATGCTTCCAATGGGCATGGACAATCAGATTTTAGCCTAATACTTTCCTCAAACTTTAGAGGGAGCCGTAAGAGATTGGTACATGTCTCTTCCTACAACTACAAGGCTTGATTGGTCGATCTTATATAGTTTTTCAAAGGTAGTATGATTAAAACTAAACCTATCTCCTTACTAGGATTGATCTCGAACAAACCAACGAATACCCAAATGAATCCTTTGCTGACTTTGCAAGGAGATGGAGGCTCAAGCAATTGTTGAAAGACCTACTCTCAAGGAACAAATCTACATTTTTCTCCAATGCCTCCGTAATGAATTCCAAGAGAATCTCGCTGATAACTACTTCCTAGTTTTAATGAACTCCATGAATCCAGAATAAGGATTGATAACTTTCTTAAGAATAAAAGTAAAGAAAGTTGTTTTCGCTACAACAAGGCTACTACAAATAATGATGCCTCAGTTAATGCTATTGCATTCGGCCATCCCAACATTGGCAAGTACACAATTGTACCCCCTCTTGAAAGGAAGAGAAAGGAGAGGCACTATTACAATCTTGAAGGGATTACTCAAGAGGTCTATTTGACATCCTCGTCGAAGAAGGGAAAATCAAGACAAGGGAAGGTGGTACTTCAAAGGATCTAGGCCATAATCATGCTCGTCATTTATTTTGCAAGTTCCATAAATGTGATCACCAACCCTCTCCTTTAGAAGATATCATGAAGATGAAGCCTCCAAGAAGAGCTCAAGACTTATCACTTTAGGGCTACAACTATCTGAAGCTATGTTGATTTTTTGGTTCAACGAGTCGCAATTATTATTTATTTGTAGGAAAACAATAAAAAAACCATTTTGTGATTTCAAGAGATTCAGGGTTCGGGGGGGGGGGGGTTATGAAATTGGAAAGTCAAGTAGCACCAATTCCACCCAATCATAGGTTTGGTATTACTAATTAGGTGTTATCAATCAACTCAATTATCAAGATAAAAAGAACAAGTAAAACCTAATTAATTTATAAATTAGGGTTGGAATGTCAGATTGTGTACTTCAAGATCACCTTCATGAATTGAAGGGACTCCAGGTTAATCCTTTTTCATGAGATTACCCTACTATAAAAGCAATTATAGGGGTTGGGAAGAAGAATATAAAAGTATAGAAGTTTACCTTGTGATTTCGAATTCACCATTGTTTCACCTATACATCGTCAGAAGGACAAAGTTCTTTTTGGGTTTCTACCTAGGGCTCTATAACAGTGGAATCATCAGACTAGTATATATACCATATCGCGGTCCCACATACTCTTCGGATTCCACCGTTTCGTTTCGAACCTAAGCATGTAAAGATTTGATTGAATCATCCTCACGAGGCACACACGTATTGACGAAAAGCATCCATAATAACCACAAGTTTCTTTTAAACATCGTGTATGTTTGGTGGCGTTGGCTCAAGGAAATTCTGACATGCTAAACCGATGGAGTCACAAAGTGTATAAACTAGTCTAAGAGTGTGTGGCTTATGCAATGGCTGTAGAGGCTAATAGGCTATCCGTTGGTGTGGTATTTGGAGCACGTAGCGAGCTGAGGGTCACAACTTTGCGATAGACCAAGGTCGTTAGAGCTTGGAATCCCCCTAGGTGAGCCTTGATGGGTTCAAGGTTATACTTGTACGATTTGATAGCAGTTATATATGAAGTGTGCAAGTGGTGTGATTGTATAACTATATGACAAAATATTTTACATGGCAAAAGGGATAGAGAAACACTTATGCACGAAAAAAAATAAAGATTACAACTTCCGAGCCACCTGCGTGACCGGTAAATAAACAAAAAATAGTAAAACATAACAAAATAAAATATGTACAACCCCTTTTCGGGCTACGTGTTTACATTCTGTCCGTCCATGTTCTGCTTCAACACTAGATTAACTCATTGAAAAGCAAAACTCGCCCGAATTGGGTATTGATTACGAAATTCGCTCGAATTGAGCCTAGAGCCCCAGATTCGTTCGAGTCGGGGCAACTTTTCAGAAACACTTATAACAGGGGAACAAACCCCCATTTCATAATAATAACTACCCTTGCGAAAAAACTTAGCAGAACAAGCATGCAAGAACACAGAGGAAAGGATTCACACGAATTTCACCTTTGGAGTCAAACTGGCACGGATCTGGCTAAATAAGCTAAACATACCTGAATTTGGCTCCTCTGGGAAGAGAAACTGCAGAGAAACACCTAAAGCATAAAAACAAGTTTAACCCTCTTAATTATTAATCCCCAGCGTAGTAGCAACTGTATATATATCTTGGAAAAATGTGTCATGTTTCCTAGGGACGTCCAATTCATTTTAATTGCATTTCGGAGTCGCCAATTATGTTTTAAAGGGAAACATAAGAAAACCTAAGTCTAAGTTTTGTTTCCTCCTAAGCTTGTTGCAAAAGAGAAGGATTGAGTTTTTTGTCTTTGTATTTTGAGAGAGAGAGAGTTTTGGTCTAATTTATTAGGGGTGAAGTTGTTACCATTTCAAGGAGGAGAAGGCCTCCTTTTATAGGGTAAGGGGTAGAAAAAGGGAGGGAAATGCAAAAGAAACTGCCAGTCATGACTGTGAATTAATGGGGAGGAGTTACAAATCATAAAAGAGAGAGATATTTGGAGGCAAATTAGCCATTGACAATGAAACTCACGTGAGTCCCGCAGGGGCCTCAGACTGCACGAATTCCATAGGGTAGGCATGACTCGCCCGAATATGGCAAGGAGAGAAAGGACAGAAATGACTCTAAAGGTTACTTCCGTTATTCAGTTTAGTCTCAAAATTAACAGAATCAGTCAGGAACTTGACAGAATTAGACATAATTTAACAAAAAAGCAATAGAAAAAGATAAATGATAGATCCCGTATGCAATTGGGTATGAGAGTTCCAAGGCGGGGTGTCTACACCTATCTTCTGCGAGGTCCACGAATCCACGTTCTCGACCCTCAACCTTCTCCCCGGGTCACACGTGAAAGGGAATGTTAGACAAATATCTCACATCTTCTAAAGAACTAAATATGGACCGGTATATATACTTGAAAGGATACTCCTCTTAGTACCAATTAGTTTAAGGTAAAACCTCCAATATAGTGTTACCGACTCAATCCAGCCCATACTCACACTGGGTCTCTCTACCTCTTTTGACCCATCTCTAATTCTAAGAATAGAAGTAAGTGGAAATTGTGAAAAGATCAAATTGTATTATTGATGTACTTGAGTATTTATACAAGTCCAACACTATCTAACATGGTGTACAAGATGTTACCTAACATGGTGTACAAGATATTGACAAATAAGGAAAAGATAATTACAATAAGGAAAGGATCACAACAAATATTAATAAATATACACAAATAATATATCTTACATTGTGTATCTTTATCATGCCCCCGGAAGATGGACGACTGCTTGGAGAGTCCAATCTTGGACATAATACCATGAAAGTGAGTTTAGTCAAAGATATCATCAGTTGATCTTTGTTGTAGATGGAGGGCACTTGTTAATTTGTACTTTGAACATTTTTATTTGGGAGAAGAAGACGTTGTAGTTGGAATAAGAAGACATTATATTTGAGAAGAAATAAGAAAATCGAGGGATAAGGAGAAGAGATAATGAGGGTTAAGAATTAGAATAAGAATAAGAATAAAAAAATATTTTAAGTGACAGATTGTAAAAAAAAATAGAAAATTTATAGAGAAGATAGAAAGAAAAAAAATAGAGATGAGATGAAAATTTCGGGTTCAGCCAAGAGGATTTGTGAAGAAAACAATTTACCAAGAAGACCCAACTTGGTTTCAAGATTGTGAATATATGGAAAGATTGCATAATAAGACAAGAAGAATATTTTAAGAAGGAAAAGCAAAAAATTGAGAGAGAGAGATAGAGAGAAGAAAGACCATGGATGCAGTAGGCTTAGAGTAAAGAAGAATATGACCCAACTTAGTTTTAAGATTGAGAAAGAAGATTGAAATTTTTTAAATTTTAGGAATAAATAAAAGGTTTGGTGAATTTGAGAGAATTTCATATGTTCATTATCATAGTATAAGAATCATATAGAGATGAGAGAAAGAAGACCAAACGTGACATTGGGAACGATGTGAGCCCTAATGTGATTACACCAAGACTGCACAAGACAGATTGCAGCGGAGAAAAAAAACCATCAAGGGATACAGATGTGATCACAACAGAGGTTGTATCAGCAGGATTAGAGGGATCATACCAAAAGTAACTCGGCCATGGAGGGAGATGAGAAGATTAGGAGAGGCCCTGAGGACGACTTGAGAAGGAGAAAACATGGAGAAATATTGAAATTAGAAGAAGAAGAAGAAGAAGAAGAAGAAGAAGAAGAAGAAGAAGAAGAAGAAGAAGAAGAAGAAGAAGAAGATATAACAGTACCATGTTTGCCCGACAAGAGTGTCGATCCAGAAGAGATAACGATACCATATTGGCCACTTCATATTGGTGATGTTATTTTGTCATCTCCTTCCCCTCTTTGGCCACTTCAAATTGGCGATGCTATTGTGTCACCCCTTCTTCTCTCTCAACCACTTCTTCTTTCTTCTTAAAATTCATTCTCCTTCTTCTTCAAATAAATGCTTTTTTCTTTCTCCGAAGAAAAAAAATTAGGTGATGCTATTGTGTCATCCTCTTCATCTTTCTTGGCCATTTATTATTTCTTCTTTAAACTTATTTTCCATTTTCAAATCAATGTTTTTTTCTTCCACCGAAGAAAAACAATTAGACGATACTATTGTGCCATCCCCTTCTCATGTCTTGGTCACATCAAACTGACGATGTATTGTATCATATCTCTCTCTCTCTCTCTCTCTCTCTCTCTCTCTCAAACATAAGAAATTAATTATTTAAAAAAATCAAGTTTCACTTTTCTTTCTCTATTCTTCTGTCCCTCTAGATGTTTTCTCCTTCGTTTTCTCTCTAAATATTTACTCGTCCCTTATTAGAATTACTTGTTGAGAAGATGAAATATCTCTTTACACCCCAAATACTTTTTCCTCCATTCTCTAAATCTCCATCTATCTTATTCAGTTGTGGCACCAATTTTTGCCCCCCCCCCCTCTAAAACTTTATCCCTTTCTCCCTCATAAAATTATTTATCTCTATTTTTTTATCTTTTCTAAAAATAATAATTTATCAATCAACTTCTTCGGTTTCCTTTATTATGAAGAATTTTTGTACGAGAGCACCTCTTCTGCATGGCAACGATCAGTTGGCACGCGTGCTCACCAAATCATAACAAAACAGGCGGCTTCATGACATCATCTCCAAGATTGGTCTCACTATCCGATCGTCCATCTTACGGGGGAATATTAGAGATATACATAATATTATTAAATATTCTTCTAGAGAATATATTATTTACTTTTCTAATAGGATTACTATTATATAGTTTTCTTATTTGATGTATCTAGAATAGCTTGAAAAACAGTTCACCTCTTGTATAAATAATTAATTTGTGAATAATAATATTTGGGGTTTTTTTCCTTAATAGAATTCCTCCACAATTTCTTTATAACCTTTTCACACATCTTATGCTATAACTTCTACATGGCCGTCCCTATCTTTATATGGACTCGGGGCAAAATTAAATGAAGGCACCTCTATTTTTTAACTTTTTTTTTTCAAAACTCAAATAAATTTAATGACGAATATATATATATACTCCCTCCGTCCCATTTCAAGCTTCACTTTTTATCAAAATGGATGTCCTGTTAAAAGCTTCACCTTTCCTAAAATGACAAAGAATTTTTACTATTCCACCCACTAATTTTCTCTCCTATTTCACTATTATACTCACAACACTTTTCAAATATACTATTTCCTCCACTCATTCTCTCTCCTATTTTACTTTTACACTCATAACATATTTTCTTCCCACCTATTTCCTTAATTTGTGTGATTTGAAAAAAGTGTGAACCATGAAATGGGACGGAGGGAGTATATATATATTGTGAAACTCAAACGTTACAACTTAGCTATAACAAGAATTACAATTTTTTTATAAGACCAAGTCCAATAGGTCAACTACCAAAAAATATTCAACTACCCTAATATCACGATACCTCATCTTCTCTCTCCATCCACTCACTCATTCAACTACTTTCTCAACTACACCCCCCACAATAAGCTAGTTTAGTTTAAAATTCAACTTCTCCCAACTCATCATTCTATACCCCACCACTTTTTATTTTATTTACAATAATTAATTTTATAATTAAAAAAATAATAAAAATAATAATAATTTATTATTAAAAAATAAATTATTAATATTTTTATTTATAAATTCGATTTTTTTTTAATTTTTTTAATTCAAGATTTTATTTAATTTTTTTAATTCGAGATTTTTTTTAATTTTTTTTAATTCACACTTAATTAATTTTTTTCGAAGCAATTAAATAAATACGAGAATATTTTAATTTTAATAAAAATAAGAAAAGTTACAATAAACTTAGCTCGTGCCACAAACGATGAAAAAAAAGCATACGATACATAGACTCGACTCACGGTACAATAAAATTTAAAAATCACTGATTTGCGAACTTTGCCCATATGTGTTTGACTAGATCGTTCTGCAATTGTTTATGAGCCCTTTGATCACGCAAATCCGATCTAGTACGTATATGATTTTCAAACGCTGGTAATACCTCAATTGAGAATGGTTGTTGTGTACTAGACCCACTTGCCTCGGACTGATCCTGAAAGTTAAGCCAATTTTGAGAATACGTATCACGTTCATCCTCAACGATCATATCATGTAATATAATACATGCTCTCATGATCATAGCCAAGTCCTCTATCTGCTACATTCAAGCTGGATCTCGAATGATTTTAAATCGAACTTGGAGCACTCCAAATGCCCGTTCTATATCCTTCCGATATGCCTCCTGGTATTTTGCAAATAACTTGTCTTCTTCACTTTGAGGAAGTTTAACGAATTTGACGAAGGTCGGATAAGAGGGGTAGATACCGTCAGCAAGATAATATGTCATATTATACTGACGTTCATTCACAAAGAAATTGACTCGTGGAGTATTTCCTGCTTCAAGATCATCGAAAACTGGCGATCGATCCAGAACATTTATATCGTTTAATGTTCCCGGTCATCCAAAAAAGGCATGCCAGATCCATAAATCATGACTTGCAACGGCTTCAAGAATAACCGTAGTGATCACCTCTAGTAAATTGACCTTCCCAACCAGTAGGACAATTTTTCCACTCCCAGTGCATGCAATCAATACTCCCAATCATCCCTGGGAACCCCCGCTTCTCACTGACCTCAAGTATTCTTTGCAGGTCAGCTTCGTTTGGGGCTCTCAAGTACTCTTGCTCGTATAATTGAATGACCCCCTTGCAGAATCTCCGTAATTCCTCAAACGCTATAGTTTTACCTATTTTAATGTATTCATCAATAGAATCAGCGGACATACCATATGCTAACAGTCGCATGGCTGCGGTACATTTTGCTAATGGAGATAGGCCTTCTCCGCCGGAACAATCGGATCGTTGTGTGAAGTACTTGTCATGGCTTGAAAGATCCTCGAAGATGCGGAGGAATACATGTTTCTGCATCCTATATCGGCGTCGAAAATAATCTTTATACAGAGCATTTTCGGAAAAGTAGTCATCAATCAGGCTCTTATTGTGCAAAGCGTGATCTCTTTTCAAATTTTTTCGAGTTTTTTTCGGAGTTTTATCATCAAAAAACTCGTTCATGATAAAACTCTCCTCAATTTGAAGTTGCCTTTTGTAGGCTTCGACATCAAAAGGAAGAAATCCAGATAGATACATTGATATAGAAGGAAGGAAATGAGAGAGTGTTTGATGTAGGAAGAAGGAAAGAAGAATGTGTTTGGTGTAGGAAGAATGAAAGAAGAGAGTGCTATTTATTATAAAATGAGTGGTTGAGGTTGACGGATTTGAAGCGTCTATTGAATTGAGTTAGTTAAAATGAGTGGTCGTGGTTGATGGATTTGAAGCTTCAATTCAATAGAGTTAGTTAAAATGAGTGGTTGTGGTTAACGGATTTAAAGCTTCAATTCAATAGAATTACATAGATTTAATTAAAAAGGTACCAGTACATAAAGAGAATCTTGAAAGTAGTACATCAGTGCAGAAAATTGACATAAAGCAATCTACACACATTAATTGCCATAAAGCTACAATACACACACTAATTGCCAAACAGCTCTTCAGTCAAACATTTTGAAAAGTTGTTGTTGATGATGATCGCGAGACTCCATTTGACTCAACTGCATCCACATTTTCCTATTTTTAGCCTGAGTCTTTTCCATGGCAATATTGTTTGCCTTCTCTTGTTTTGAGACTAAGTTATCCATTCGTTTCAATTCTTTCTCTTTGAATTGTTTGAATTCTGACCACTTTTGTTCCTTTACCGGTGACAACCCCACTTTTTTCTTCCCCGCCTTTTTCTTAGCTGCCTCCCTTCCCATAGGACGAGGAATGGATCCAACCGAGCTTGAATCACCTCCATCACCTTCTCGTGCTCTTTTAGATCCACTGCTATCTGATCCAGTATTTCCTCTAACCTGACTTGCGTAGAGTGGTTGGTCTCGGATAGCTATCCACTCCTCCATCAAATTAAAAGTGCTATTGTTAGCAGTTTTATATAATTCGTGAGCTTTTATCAAAATATCATTCTCCGACCACCCGCTTTGTTGCATACGCTTTGCTTTATCGTATGCACCTACCCATTTGCCCAGTTTGGCGTTTATATAATTGAAACGATTTTTGCATGAAACTACGTCACGGGAAGGGTTAAATTCACAATGTTCGTTACAATAATCAGCAATCTTACCCCAAAACGCTTCACTCTTCTGATTTTTTCCGACAACACTGTCGGTTCCAAACTTAATCCACCCACTGAGTAGCACTATATTGTCCTTCGTGCTCCATTTGATAATTTTTCTCCGACTAGTGGTTGAACCTCCTGCATCTGGAGTTGGAGTAGCTTCATCAGCACCGCTATTGCTACCCAGAACCATTTGTGTTGAATATTCGGGATATTGAGATTCTTGAGGGGGTAGTGGTGGTTGTGGAGGTCGTAGAAATTGCATACCGTAATATGGATTCCAGGTGGGTACAGCTGAAGGCATGACATTTGGTGGATAATAAAATTGATTTAGGAATTGAAAATCATTAGGATTGGAGTAATTTGGTGAAAAATTACTTGACTTCTGAGTGTTGAAATAAGAATTATTGGGATCCATTTAACTAAAAAGATGATGAATGTTTTAGAAAATAAGATGGGTAATTAGGATTTTGTTGAGAGAAAAGAGAGAGTTTTTTTTTTTGGTGTACAAAAAATATAAAAGTTATGTCATTTTATAGAGAAAAAAATTTCCATAATTTTGGTAAAAAAAAAAAAAAAATTATTTCTGTCAAATAATTGAGCTAAAAAAAACGGGGTAGAAAGATAAAATAAAAAATCTCCAGCAACCAATCACAGCGCGACACCTGGCGTTATCCAAAAAAAAAAAAGAAGCCTGGACGCGCCTTGAAGAAGCGTGAAGGCCACGCGCCAAAAGCGGTCGAATGATAGGCTGACGCGTGGCCAAGGCGGGTCCCTCCTTCTTCCCCTCAACCGGATTGAACATTTTAATTCTCCACCCCTCAACTACCCCCATTCAACTCCCCTATTAAACCATCTCAACTAACTAACTCCCTCTCAACTACCCTCTCAACTCCCCTATTGTTCATGGCCTGATAAGTGCAACAAGTCCATAACTACCAAAATGGAAACACTTAAAAAGAAAAAAAATACAAAGCATATCTGAACATTTAACAACTAAAAACTACGAAGAAGACAACCAGGACTTTGAAGGAGCACGTCAAACTTCGATAGATCGAAATCTCGAACAAAAACAATATGAACAAAATGAATGCATTTTGATAATAAAAACAAACTTTTTCACACTTTAAAGCTGAAAAATCACTAATAATTGTATCAATATTAATATTTTTTAATTTATATTTCTCATCACATTATAAGAAGATTGATTAATCTTTTTTTTTGATACATTGATGACGTCAATTATATTTTCACTCATTTCAAATATATGAAACTTTTTTTAAAAATTCATAGTCAACTAAACTTGACAAGTAATGCAAACGTTGAATAACAATTAGCATCTTTGAAAAATAAAGTTATTTAAGAGCTGACATTGACCCACTTGACAAAGTCAAATATAACACTTTTAATTCAAAAAATAAATCGCCTTATTAACATCTGACTACAGCTAGTTTGAATTATAAAAATCCAAAAATAGTTTTGAATGAATGTCTTTAATTGCTCAAACATGCTAATGGGGTAACCACGGTATACATAATGACTACAAAATTAGTAACTCTAAAAGACTCCTCAGCATTTCCTAATAATGGTCATTTTCGTCAAATTATTTTTTCTCAATATTAGGATGATTTTTTGGAAACGTAAGCACTACACACACCTCACATGCTAGTCTTTTGGCAATATTATTACTGGATAATAGACTAATATTGCAATGTTTTGCTCATTTGTTCATACCACCATCCCTTTTTGTATTATACCACACACACACTCACTCTCCCTCTCTCTCTCTCTCTCTCTCACACACACACACACACACACACACACACACACACACACACACACATATATATATATATATATATATATATATATATATATACTCCCTCCGTCCAGTTACATACTTCACACTTTCTATTTTGGGCGTCCAATTACATACTTCACACTTTGTCTCCTACATTATTTTAATACTCACAACACCATTATAATTTACTATTCTCTCCACTCATTCTCTCTCTTATTTTACTTTTACACTCACAACATTATATCATTATTTTTTTTCTTAATCCACGCGTGAACAATAACTGTGAAACATGTACTTGGACAGATGGAGTATATATATATATATATATATATATATATATATACTCCCTCCGTCCCATTAGTATTAGCACAAACACTGTTTGCGTGGGAATTAAGGAATATGATATTTTAATAAAATGTTGTGAATGTAAAAGAATGAGTGGAGAGAGAATGAGTGGAGGATGTAATAAATTATAATGGTGTTGTGAGTATTAAAATAATGTAGGAGAGAGAATGAGTGGGGTTGGGTGAATATTTTATTAATATAAAGTTTCTTTTTGGGAGTGTGCGGATATTAGCGGGACGCCCAAAAAGGAAAGTGTGCTAATATTAGCGGGACGGAGGGAGTATATATAATTTAAACATGCTAAACTTCACCGCACAAAAAATATTTATTTAAAATTACTATAGTACACATAACTATATACTCCCTCCGTCCCAGCCCACTTAGGAATTTTTGAAATGGCACGGGAATTAAGGAAAAGGTAAATGTTGTGAGTGTAATTTAAAAATAGGAGAGAGAATGAGCGGAGGGAATAGTAAATTATAATGGTGTTGTGAGTATTAAAATAATGTAGGAGAGAGAATGAGTGGAGAGAATAGTGATTTAAGGTTTCCATTTTGGGCCGTCCTAAGTCGGGTGGGACGCCTAAAATGACAAAAAGTCCTAAGTCGGCAGGGACGGAGGGAGTAATTATCATCATGGGCTCTGGGCAGGCACTTACCCTCCCCTCCCCTCCCCTCCCCTCCCCTTGAGCTGACCTGATGATAGTTTCACATGATAGTTGCATTCAAATAAGGAAATATTATGAGTCGAGCATTCAACCAAGTAAACCAATGAGCATGATGTACAAGGCCAATAAAGTACAAAACGAACATCTTAAAAACAAAATAGTTTAATATTGAATTTTGCCGATCAATGATTTCACTAAGGGTATGTTTGGCAACTCAATTCCAATCCATTGAATTGGAATTGAAAGGGTTAAATTAGTTCCACGGAATTCATTTTGTTCTTCCAATTTCAAATCCAAGTCTTGGAAT